>OMKY01252231.1:0-10888 GCA_900302395.1 Bregmaceros cantori | reverse complement strand
ATCTCTGCACATTATACACAACACACGTGTATTGGTCTGGTTGACAGGGCTGGGAAATCTCAGGGCAAAGGAGCAGATCTGGGATGGAGCAGGTCATGGAACAAGTTAGAACAAGGCTTTAAAACACAACAAAAAGTATTACATCAGCGGAAAATAAAACTTTACTCTACATCAAGCACGTTATTATAGAGACTGGCCGTGTCCGAAATCGCTCCCTAACCCCCATATAGTGCACTATACCCTAGATAGTGCACTGAAAGTATCCCACAGTGCACCGCGAAAAGTAGTGAGAATCGATGTACCCTAGACGAAGCAGTATAACCCATAATGCACACACAACGAATCGTCGACGCAACGCACGCCACTAGACACGGGTCAATCGCGTGCGATGCGTGGATAATTCGTTGGTTCTGACGCGCCAGGCCAACACCTCCCCGGTGCGTCCCGACAAAAAAACATGTTCCTCACCAGTATTTTTGTCCATTGCATTTTGTGAGATTTAAAACATAACTTAATTAAATAATATAAACATGATAAACATGTTGCGGCACCACTGTTTGCTGACAGCCTGTACCTGAGCCAGGGGTTAATTGAGCGGGTTAATTAGTTAGCTAGATTAGCATCTAGCTAACTAACCGTGATCCAGCTAACTTCATCATGAACGTGTGCTAAAAGTAGGCTTAACTTAAACTGACTTGACATACGCACGTTATAAATCCATTTATAACTCACCCGTCGTCCATGAGATCCGGGTCCATTCAACGCCGCTGCTCCACTGCATGGGTTGGGTTGGGACGTCCTCCGAGTGGCCTCGTCCGTACGTCCTATACGTTGTGCGTACGTTCTATGCGTTGTCTATGGTTGTCACCTTCATCGCCCCGCGTCTTTTATGTTTAACTGTGCAATAACAGAATATGTCCTCTAGGAGGCAGAATCGGCGAATATGGACACGATCTATAGATAAATATTGTAAAAAGATCTTGAATCTTTTTACAATATTTATCTATAGATTGTAACATCAAGTTCAACTGTTCAACAGTAGATTTTACTGTTCCACCCTTGGCAACTGACTGTTTACACATTAGGAAGATGCCAAAAAATGGCCCATATTAAGACAATCCGCCCTCTACAACTACAAAAAGTTGTTTAGCAAAGTGAATGGTGAATTATTAAGAAATGCATCAGGCACAGGCATTAGTCACTAAAAAAATCCATAAATGCAACAACAACAAAAAACAACCTTATACTTCATACAATACGAGTTTTTATTTCTTTTTTTGTTCAACACATATTTCCATGACTTCATTTTTTCACATCACTGATAGTGCCACCGGTATCACCAGTTCCCTAATATTGTCCAACCCTACAGTTGCATTAGAAAAACGTGTCGCCCTAACCTTGAATCAGATATTCTAGGCAAGTACAAAGACAGTTTTTTTTTAAACACTCAACACTGCAATTCCCCTATAGACGAGTTTACCTGCCAAAAACAGGGGGCTGACATTTTGAATATACGACTTGAAGTTACTCACTCGGCGTGGTCACATGTTCTTCTGGTAAGTCAGTCAAAAATGAATAAATGGCACGGGTTGCGTAGTTTATTGAATCATGGGTTTGTGAGGCACAGATCCACACAGAACATTTGGGTGTGGAATAGCACAGTACAAGTTACCACCATCCTTTTTAAATAACACAATAGGTGTTTGCTGTCCCATTAAATAAACACGTTCAAAAATAAGTCAGAGCAGAGTGCCGTAACGGCACCGGAAGTCGTATTCAGGGTATCATTTTTACCAGAATTACCCGCCAAACTCGTCTACAGGGTTTGAGTATCAATCTATATTGACTAAATCTAATGTTTACGTGCCAAAAGTAACAAACTATTGCTAGAATCATGCACAAAAAGTAAAAATGATAATAATTATATTATTTCTACGTAAACAAACACATGTTCCTCCAAAGTAACAAAAAAGTACAGATCTCTGCAGTGTTTGACACCAGTTCTTCTTCATGTTTTCTAAATTGGTTATGAATAGTGTTGTCCCAATCCCATCCTCAGATCGGTGATCGGTCGCCATTCAGTTTTTTAAGGTACCGTTACTGTGACATTTTGGCCGATCTGGATCGGCCAACCCCGATTCACTATACCAAATCCAAATACTGAAAAAAATCTAGTCTGATAAACCAAAAGAATCGTCCATGTATGGCTCAAACGTGCGTTTGGGTCTGGAAACGATGGGATTGAAAAGGGGTGTGGCGTGTAGGGGGGGTGGGCATTATTTAAAATAAAATTCCAATCAGAGCAAAAAAGTTAAAAGTTATCCCATCACAGCACAGTAGGCATGACTCGTCTCACAGAGAGCGCGCCTCAACGCAGAAACTGAGCCGAGCATCAGATTTTTTGATTCAATTGACTCCAGACCGGAATGCACGTTCGAGCAATGCGTGGACGATGCGTTTGTTCCGGCTTGCCAGGCTAGTTGTTGTTTTCAATAATACTAAATTGATTTTTTGACTGAAAAAAAAAATCTCAGAGCAGAATAAACTAAAAATAATCTTCTTTGCATGTTTGCATGATTTAAACGTAGTAGTTTGTAATAGTTTGGGTTCTACCAATTTTTGCAGCATGTTTTGGGACTAGGTATATGTGATCGGCCGATCCTTAAAACCAAAGGATCGGGATCAGATCGGGAGTAAAAAAAACGTGATTGGGACATCTGCACTAGTAATGAAGAGTTATAGTACCAGCATTACCGTTGAGGTCATATTCACACATTTATCACAAGTGATATCTACTGATTGTGCAGTGCAGTGGTTCAAAATAAAACACAAAATAAAAATACTGTGTGCAGACCCAAACTAACACGGCTGAGGTGAATCATGAAAATCTATTTATCTAACTTTAACCACATCTTGTTGGGTCAACATATGCGGAGATTATTTGCGGCTAGGGGAGGGGGCGTCGCAAAATGTTACATAGGCTGTGTCCGAAATTGCTAGCTATTCCTTATATAGTGCACTATATGCGGTGCACTCCATTTTGTAAGGGTGTCTGGATTCTCCATGTACCCTATATAGTGAGCATCGATGTACAGTAGACAAAGCAATATAACCCGTAATGCATTGTGAGATGTCATAAATATGACCCAAACTACAAAAACATGGCACGGCGGAAGTAAATACTAGTGCAAATTGTTATAAATACGTACTTTGGACTTGTGTCAAAAGTCATGATTGTTGAACTTTATAATGTTGTTAATTTTGAGGCCGCCAACTCGTATCCGAAATCTCAGTTGTTTGCTGTTGAGTGCACTATAACTATATAGGGAGTAGAGGATAGGGGATAGAGAGTAATTGCAGACACAGCCAGTGAGTGCACTCAGACAACTAGGCTCAGATGAGCAAAAAACACATTTTAGTATGAATTATTTTTCAACGTTTTCCTTCAACAAATGGATGAATAAATTAGCTTAATTCAATCTCAAACTAAACTAAAATAAATTAAAAAGATGTCAATGGTAGCATAGTAGTGATAGTGATAGTAGTTTGTAGTGTAAGAAAAGTTGTAGATTTTAGTAGATTTTATGTGTGAAACAGAAATCCACAGAATGTATGTGATGAGGTGTAAAAATTGTTCTGCAATCTATAGGTCTCTGTGTCCTCTAGTTCAGGGAATCGGACCGGTCACGTCTGGGTCCGTTCGCCCAGTCTTTGCATCCAGTGAAGCTGGTTTCTTGATCTCTCTCTGGCTTAAGCTAAACTAATGAATGTCAGTGAAACTATGGTAATGTGTCTAACATTAAGTTCGACTAAATATTTAGATGGAAGTGACAACCACAGGCAGACAATCAGTTCTATTACTTTTAAGAAGGATGGGATTTTTATACAGGATGATTATTTGAATAAATCATAAGACAAAATTAAAAAGAATGAAATGATTTCTAACAAAGCATTTGCTATAAAACAGTTGTTCAACTCATAATATTGTGTAAAATTTGAATAAATTAAAAATGAAATCTTGCAGGCGTGGTGGCAGAGTGTTTATAGACGACGTCCCCAGACCATAGGTCGAGCAGTGCCGCGGATTCTAATCCTCTCTCCGGCTTTTCTGCAATGTCTCCACCCGACACTTCATCCCAGTTTCCTATTTAATCCAGTCACTATCTCTCTTAATAAAGAATGAAAAACGGTGTTGTGCCCAAAAAATAACTTAAAAAAGACAAAATAAATTAAAAACCAAATCTTGCCTGTGATGTTTGCCATAACGGGACGGTGCTAATTTTAGACCATGCTACCTATCAAAGATCTGAAACAAAACAGAACAGTAAAGAACAGTCGCTATGGAAGATACGACAGCACTGCTGGCAAAAAAACCCCACCAGACCCGAGCAATGACTGAGCAGTATCCCCTTCAGCCATGATTAACTGAGCTGAATCTTTGAAGCTCAGCTCACAAACTGCTGTAGATCTGTAGCCTGGCTTGCCAGACCAGACGGACCCTTCGCTCAAACGGATCGATCAGATCAAAAAATCTGATAGTCGGCTCAGTTTCTGCCGACCAATCAGAGCCACGTTGAGGCGGGATATCTCCGAGACGCTACTCAGTCACTTGTCACGCCTACTGTGCTGTGAATGGATAACTTTG
This sequence comes from Bregmaceros cantori, assembly GCA_900302395.1. Lineage (NCBI taxonomy): Eukaryota > Metazoa > Chordata > Actinopteri > Gadiformes > Bregmacerotidae > Bregmaceros > Bregmaceros cantori. The sequence continues at coordinate 6,243 of OMKY01252231.1, read as the reverse complement.
ATTGTCCACCCCCACCAAACGCCGCAGCCCTTTTCGATCCCATCGACTCCAGACCCAAACGCACGCTTGAGCGATGCATGGACGATTCGTTTGGTCTGGCTTGCCAGGCTAGTTGATCTTAGTATTTCTTGTAGATGATGAGAATAGCTATCATTAATAATAAGGTTGCTGCCGTGTTAACTGCGTAAACATTCTAATTATATGATTGTGCGCAACTACAAATTACAAATAAAGTTATCTAACTACCCCAAGCATTTACGCTCTTTCAGATTCTTGTTCAGATTCCTTTTCCGATTCCTTTTCCGATTCCTTTTCCGATTCTTTTTCCGATTCTTTCTCAGAGTTGGATGATTGACTGATGGTTGGTTTATTCTCAGGGTGGTGGAGGTCCGTGTGTTTGTTAAGTTGACTCTTCCACGTGAAGCTGTCTCCACAAGCCGAACAGACAAACGGCTTGGCCCCGGTGTGAATCCTTGTGTGTTCGACAAGGTTTTCCAAACGACGGAACCTGGTTCCACACATCGGGCAGGGGAATGGCTTGTCCGCCGTGTGGATCTTCACATGCTTGGTGAGGTAATCCGGCCGACTGAAGGTCATTGCGCAGACGTTGCAACTGTAGGGTCTCTCTCCGCTGTGGCTCCTCATGTGGTTGTTGAGGACGGCTTTATGTGTGTAGGTTTTCCCGCACTCAGAACAGACAAACGGCCGGAGTCCGGTGTGCATCTTCATGTGCACCACGAGGTTGTGTTTATGACTGAAGCTGCTTCCACAGGTTGTGCAACAGAAGGGTCTTTCCCCTGTGTGAGTCCTCATGTGGAGGGTCAGGTCCCGTTTCCGACCAAAGGCCTTCCCACACTCTGAGCAGACCCAAGGCCGGTCCCCCGTGTGGAACGTCATGTGTCGGGTGTGGTCACCTTTCTGTGTGAAGGTCTTTCCACACTCTGCACAGGCGTAGGGCTTCTCCCCCGTGTGGATCTTCATGTGCGTGCTGAGGTGGTGGCCTCGGTTGAAGGTCTTCCCACACTCGGAGCAGACGTAGGGTCTCTCTCCAGTGTGGATCCTCAGGTGGTTCCCCAGCTGAACTTTCTGATTGAAACCTTTCCCACACTCAGAGCAGACGAACGGCTTGTTGTCCGCCCCGCGCTGAGAACAATCCCTCGCAGACCCCGCTGTGGTCTGCGAGGGATTGTTCTCTACAACAACCACTTCTTCTTTCTTCACAATGACCACATCCTCTTGCTCCACCTTCAAGACCCTGTCACCGGTGACCTCGCCGGTCACCTCCACAGCGGGACTGGACATGCTGGGTCTCAGCGCCGTGTAGATCCAGTTCTCAGGGTGTTCCTTGGTGGTTCAGGGAGGAACACGATTCTGGGCAACAGCAGTTGTCAAGTTTCTGATTCCCAGCTCGATCGGGTCTTGGGGCAGAACTAAGTTAAAATCATGAGAATTAATTAGGCTTGGACGATATCCACGTTTACATATCACAATATAGTCCTAATGTAAAGTGTCCTAATGTGGGCCACTGCCTAATGTGGGACACCTAAGCTCCTGAGCTAAACTAATCAATGTCAGTGAAACTATGGTAAAAGCAAACTATGGTAATGTGTCCAACATTATGTTCAATGCTACATTTCTCTGTTCTTCATCAGACTATCCCACATTAGGAAGCTGCATAAAAGGTCCCACATTAGAGCAATCCACCCTACCCCATTAGCCCCGAATCTGGGAAAGAAAGGGCGTGTCTTCAGTTGACCTACAAATGGGGGATCATGTGACAGCACCCGAACTTATATATTTAATAAAACAACTGTATTCACATTAAATATATTATCACACCACAACACATTGCAATGTACTGTAATATACCTCTAGGTTGTTGAATAATTATATTTATATATATAATAACACAATTACAACATAGGTTTGGGACATTAACTGTCAGATGTGCTGCGGTCTTTGTTGTACATGTTAGCATCCGTAGCGGCGTTAGCTGTTGAACAAAGCTAATGGACCGAGGTTATCATTATTATTCATAATAATAAACGGATAAGCATTTCGTCCACGGCAGCGTAATTACAACTCTAGAATAAGTAATTATTAAATAATAATAATAATATTGATAACAGTGTGTGTGCACCGACCTGCGTCCTTCAGGAAACGTATTGGATGCTGCACGGCGATGTGCCATTCACGAACGTTAGGATTTAGACGAACAAATATTGTTCGTATGCATTTCCCGCCGACAGTTCCTTTTTTATTTGATGCGAAAAAATGAATAGAATAATATTTAATAACTAGCACATTGTGGGTAAAATTTAAAAACAAAAAGGGGCAAAAGGGGTTTCTACTTGAATCAATGCACGAATAATGGAACTATTCCTGAAGCGTACTGCATAAATAAACTCATTCGTAGATTTTATACAATGCTGAAATGATCCACTGTACCATGAATACATCAACTAGGTATAAATACTTAAACTAGGTCAATGCAGATACAATCGTCTACGAAGGTGTATTCCCCATCATACCCAGCACTCACAGACCATTCACACCGACAGCGAGACGCGACAAGCGGGTCAAGGTTGGCGTCACATTGGATCCATAGCATTTACTGTATATACATCTTGTACACATCTTAATCTATGACGTATAGTCTATTATTTTACAGTCTATGATTGGATCCATAGACTATTTATTCTTAAATCAAATGATTTCTACTTATTTCAGATGAGATGAAATTGGGGCGTGGGAGGCGGGCAGGATAAATGACAATGTTTTTTGTGTAAAATAAATGTTTATTAAACAGCCAACTGCATTAATCAGGAGAATAGGTACACAGAAAACAAAATAACATCTTTTGGAAGATCAGATAATCTCAAATGCAGGACAATATTCAATATTCACAGTTTGACACTATTTATAAGAAACAACAGCTGGAATAATTCACAATAATCACTCACTGAAAATACTAGCAGACCTTCCATCAATCACATCTTTGTTCACAATAGTTCATCTCAGAAATGAGATTTAAAAAAAAAAGAACTCTGGGACTGCTGAGTGCTGAGTAAACATTACACACCTGTTCATTTGTACAATTATGCCGCTGCGACCATGATTCAAATGAAATTTCAGAGTGTTCACAGGTCACACATTTATTATTGGACCGAGTACTCACATCTGGCAGTTACATTATGTTCACGTTTTATTATTTGAAATATACAAAAACACAATATGGCTGTTGCACGGTGACGTCACAGTTTGGCGGCGGCAGACATTTTGGTGGTATCATCACGGTCAGACGAACAGGCAGCCAGCCATATTTGCACAACATTGTCCGTTTAAGTCTTCTATTATTGATTTATCCATGGCAATATGCTATCAATCACCACCAGATGGCAGCCTAAATAAGTTGTTGTATTTGCCCCATAGACTATGATTTGCCCCAAATACATTGTGTATTTAGGGCTCAGGCGCACGCATACTTCCCCGTACATGATACCAGCAAAATGTCTGCCACCGCCAAGCCGTGACGTCATCGTGCAACAGCCCTATTTCCACACATTGTCACTGGTAATAAGAGGCACTGCTAATTAATAATCGCTCAGCAGCATCACGTCCTACCAGCGCGGGCTGGACGTAGTTAGAGGAGTTGGCACCACAAAATAAATCAATGGAAGGGAGAGAGTATGAGAAGAAAACGAGACAGTGGGACGAAATACTGGAAAAAAACTGATAAACCTGAAGAAAAGGTGGTATATTTCATTATGCGCCATAACAGCCGCCCGTTAACCAGGACGTCGCTCGCGGGAATAATCCACAGCGCACCTAGAGGTGTGGCATGTGTATTGCAGCGGTTTTCCTTTGCCATGGATACAGTATTTGTATATGCCGCCAGCTGCTGGGCAAGGTTATTAAATGCTTTTGTAAAGGCTTTTCTATGATAATGAACAAAATAAAACACTGAAAAGAATACAGACACTGACACAAACTCTACAGTAAACCACGATATGGAATCTAGCCCATATCAACCCAGCTCTAACAATGCAGGTAAACTTGCCTTTGTGCGTTGTGAGAGAGAGCTTATATTTTTTAACTCAGGTAACGCAATATTGTGATTTTAGGACATTGTCCATACCCAAGGCTAATAGTGGGGCAGTGGAACAGCTTCCATAGTCACTCTATGAGTTGTCATGTGATTGGCAAGTTCAGCTTTTCCCCAGAAGCTGTGCAGGAGGGGGGTCTCCCCACTGTATGGCTTTTCATGTGCTTGGTGAGACAGGTCTTTTCCCTGAAGCTGGTTCCGCACTCACTGCAGCTGAAGGGTTTCTCTCCCTTGTGGATCATCACGTGCGTCTTGAGTCTCTCTTTGCGGCCGAAGCTTGTGCCACATTCGGTGCAGTCGAACGGTTTCTCTCCCCTATGGATCCTTATATGTTTATTGAGACTGCATTTATGGCCAAAGCTCGCTCCACAATCTGTGCAGGTGTATGGTTTCTCCCCATTATGGATCCTCATGTGCTTGGTGAGTTTGGACTTTTCTCTGAAGCTGGTTCCACACTCAGCGCAAGTAAAGGGTTTCTCGCCTGTATGGATCCGAGTGTGTGCATTGAGGCTCGCTTTGTGGCTGAAACTACTTCCGCACTCGGCGCAGCGATACAGTTTCTCGCCAGTGTGGATCCTCATATGCTCCGTGAGGTTGGACTTCTTCCTGAAGCTGGTTCCACACTCGCTGCACATGAACGGTTTCTCCCCCGTGTGGATCATCATGTGTGCGTTGAGCGAATGTTTCCGGCTGAAGGTGCTTCCGCATTTTGTGCAGCAGAAGGGTTTCGGCGCAGAGCAGCTGCTCGGGCAGACGTTGCCCGCCTCACTCGGACGACTGTCCCTCCGTTCCGGTGCCTTCGTCGTCCCGCTCTCTTCAATCAGGTCCAACTGACCAAAGACTCCCAGGGTTTCCAACTGTGAGGTGTTCCATAATGGGATCAGGTAGGCCGTCCCACTGTCAAACAGCCACCTGCCATCGATGGTCTCGGCCGAGGAAAAGGACATGGCTGCTCGTGGGGTGTGTTTAGTTTTTAGACATGGAGGAGCAGTTAGGGTAATGTTGACAAGCTCACATAGTTTTGGTGGGATCGGATTCGGCAGCTGGTGTGGTCCCCAACGGGTTGTCCTTCTTGGAGTCTAAGTGGACCTAAAAAAGGAAGTTGAGATGCAGTGCATATTAAAAAATGTATTCACAACGCCCCTCCCGTCCCCTCTCTCCCTCGGATGCCTCGGCGTAGGTCCGATCGCCCGTGTGCATGGACGGTCGCTTTCGCCGCGCGGCTTTGTGTCCGACCGCCGTAGCGCATGTATTTTAGTCTGCTTCAAAATGTATTCCAATCCACTTGAAGTGGATACTTGGCGGTGTATACATGAGCAATTTGGAATTTTATTGTAAAACAAGTATGAATCTTATTCTTAATTGGGTTTTATTTTATCGGAAACGGAAAGTAATCTAACGCTACAATCTAATAAATGTAATCTCTAGTTACATGCATCAATCAGTAATGGAGTAACGTAACGGATTACTTTTTAATGCCAATAACACGTAATTTAACAGGATTACAGTCAAATACCCAGTCGATACCCAACTGTGATCATAACACATTACAATAGTCTAATATACCTCTAGGATGTTAGAAAATTGAGTGTTACAATATTTAGATGATTTTTTGTGTTTGTCCACCAAAATATCCAAATATAAACATCTCCCCAAAGACACTCGATCCTATATACTGTGCGCCCTATCACCACGGGAGGGCGCCTTCAGACAGCAGCCTGCTAACTACCGCTAGCATCAGTTAGCTCGCCGGCTAGGCTAACTGGCTAGCTCCCCACAGCACCACGGGAGCAGCGATCCAGCTTTACACCTCGGTCATCCACTGTGTAAGGTGAGCGTTTTAAACAACACATTACCTGATTTACCTTGAAAGACTTGCAGGGAAACCAGTCTTCCTTGTCCACAGAGCAGCTCCGCACTGCGCATGCGCAGACCACAGCCAACGCCTCCAGCTGCAACCCATACATTTTATCTATTTTATATTTTTTAAACTATTTGAACTATTTTATATTTTTAAATCCATTTGATCTTTTTTATCTATTTTAACTTTTTATCATTTTAAATCTATTATATCTTTTTTTAATCTATTTTAACTATTTTAGTTTTTGTTAAACCTATTAATCTATTCATCTACTAAC
>OMKY01252224.1:0-10623 GCA_900302395.1 Bregmaceros cantori | reverse complement strand
ATTGATATTATACAGAAAAATACATATATATTTTTTTGTGAGTGCTTTGTACTTCTACTCGGTAAACTTAAAAAATATATATCAGTACTTCAACTCCTTACTTTTCCCAAAACAGGGTTGTTACTTTTTTTTCTTTTCTGCAACAACATGGTAGGATTACATGTATAGCGTGAATGAGTCAGCAAGGGCCGGTACTCGGTAATGCACTGAGTACAGTAGCAGTTAATACTTTTCACTTAGTCTCTGGGTGTGCCCCTCAATAAAGTATGTTTAAGTAGATTTCTCAGCCTGTACTTTTTACTTTACTTGAGTAGATATTTGGATCAGTACTTTGTAGTCTTACTCAAGTTGTTTTTTTACAAGTGTATTTTACTCTTATCCAATTAAGAAATCCCGGTACTTTTGCCATCTCTGGTTAGCAGTGTCAAGTTGTGCCACGGAAGGGAATTATCCACCTAAAATAGGCTCCACTGCAAGTGCAAGTTGTTATGCCTAATTTCCTCCCCGACCCTGCCCTGCCACCTGTTGGACAAACTGAGAACTAACAGGCAACGTGGGGGAGCAGCACCTTGCCATATTGATGATGTATGGTACAGTAGAACAGTTTCTGTCAGTTTTCAAAGATAGCTTGGACAAGTAGAAAAACACTCATCATCTTTTATTTATCTGTCCGACAGAATATATTCTTCTGCAAGAACTTTGGTTTACCCTTTAGAAAGAAACCTGAATCAAATCAAATTATTTGCTATAGACTGCAGCCGTTCAACTCATAGCCTTATAGCACCCTGAATACATTACGGAGTGGAAGCACTCAGAGATTGCAAACCTGCGCCGCAGTGGTACAATTAATAGTAGCAGTATGTGTGGCAACCCATTATCAATGCAAGAGCTCAAGTAGCGGGATTGCAATTGACGCCACCGGCAAACATGCCAACTACATTTGCCAACGGCCCCTGCGACGCGGAAGTCACGTGACCGCGGTAAGCGGCCATCGATCTATCGGTAAGTTGGTGATTAAGTATGATTATGTTACTTCTAGGCTACAGAAATGCACCAAAATGTAATCACTTCTTCAGTTGGTCATTTCCAACAACTGTACAAAATGTCATCCAGATCTGTGTCAACTTATTCAGTTATCCTTGGGACAGACAAACCAATGCGACCAAAAACATAACCTGCTTCTGCTGCACAGGTAATTATTTGCTGTAAACTACAGCTCTTCAACTCATAGCCTTAAACCACCCTAAATACATTAGAAACAAACAAAAACAAATTAAATTATTTGCTTTATGAGTTTTCCCAGCTCCAACAGTTTTCCATGTCATATGTAGAAATTAGCAAGAGGCTAGCATTCAAGCTAACACTGCCAGCTAGTGAGTGAGTGAGACTGTAATTCCCGGATTATAAGCAGATATGGGCATAAAAATGTAGCCATAAAAATGGGTAAAAGTATTGGTAACTCTGCAAAATGTTACTCAAATAAAATAAAAGTAGTCATCCAAATAGTTACTCAAGTAAATATAAAAAGATACTCCACAAAAATGTTACTCACTGCTTGTTATTGAATGTCTTGCTGCTACAATCCCCGGAAATCCCCCTGCTTTTCATATCCTCCTGGAAGGAATATATGAAGGCCAAGTTAATGTAACGAGTAGCAAATTGCTGACATCTCAGTAAAAGGTATTTTTTAACCTCCAATTCACTCAAGTAAAAATAGAAAGTAACTTGTAAAAAATGCACTCCAAAAGTTAGAAAGTACACAAAAAAACAAAGTAAATGTAATACATTTCTGAAGACATGCCGGACTATAAAGCATGCTGCTAATGAATGGCTATTTCATATATGAGGCGTATTAAGAAAAAAGGGGGAGAAGTGAAAAAAGAAAGTAGAAAAGAGGAGAGATCTGTATTGAATATTCCGGAAATGCATCAGAACACCAACATTGCAAAAGGGCAGCATCTTGTGTAAATATGATACGACTAACATGTCCCATTGAATACTTGTGTAAGGTGCACTGGACCACAGAAGGCACACTATCATTTTTTAAAAGAAAATATTTTAAATGCTATCAAGTACATGAACAAGTACAAAAGATTATCACATAACATTTGCAGATAGTTGTTATAGAAATTATGTATGTAACTAAAACAGGTCATGTTTTTGGGTCATAATGTGACATGCTCGATCTGTTGGATGTGTTAGACATGCATTGGTTCTGACAACATGTACTATCACTTCACTATATTAGACAGTAACAACATGTACTATCACTTCACTATATTAGATAGTAATAACATGTACTTTCACTTCACTATATTAGATAGTAATAACATGTACTATCACTTCACTATATTAGATAGTAATAACATGTAATATCACTTCACTATATTAGATAGCACGTTTCTGTGAAATGTTGGCATTTCGAGACAGCACAGACAGACACTGGCTGTTTGATCTGTCCATCCTCATATATTTTGGGTTTCAATAAACCTCTTGAGACCCATTCAACCAGTGTGCTTCCTCCATATCTGAATTCACCAAGGGTACTGGATATTGCCTATAAAATATCCATAACATTGTCTAAAGAGGTTTTAAAATCAGAGGTCAACAGCAGATAGCAAGTGAATGCAGAATGGCTGTTAATGGTGCATCCAAAATTTCAATGCGTGCTCAGAGGCTTCCCTGGCCCAGTGGCTTAGCAAGCTATTTAGAGACGTTTACTGGGAAAAAAATATTTTCTAAACGAAGTCCTTTTTGAATAAGAACCTTTTTGAATAAAATATTTTCCCCTCTCTTCGGGGAGTGACGGATGTCATTGTGGTTGACTTGGGGACAGCCTGAGGGATGAAAAAAAATGAAGAAAAGAAGAAGAAAAAAATGTTGGACACAAATAATGAACTGTCAAATATGTGCATACATCAGCATTGAAGTGAGTGAGGCAAACAACCATCGGCCAATCAGAGGTCGGCGTGCTCACAGTCCGAGGCGCGGGTGAGTCAGGCCCGCGTGCGGCTGTCACTTGAGCAGCTCACTGCTTTTCTAAAAAACGACAACTGAAGTCAAAGGAATAATCAGTTTCATTTATTAAGTCTATACGGCTGTTTTTCGTTCATGGGGGTAAGACTTCCATTACTAATTGCATATCCTGAATAACAACTTGCTGGCACCATGCTTAGCGCTATAATTTCAGTGCTATTAGCCTGATAATGCATAAATGTCAGTGGACATATCTTTAAATGTATTTTACGTTGGGCTGGTCGCAATTCTTTGATTATATTCTAATAGCGCTCACCTTATGTGGCTGCTATTATTACTAGTTGGCCCATACATGGGTTACATAAATTCATAAAAGCATTCATATACATACAAATACCTATGACCCAGCACACTTCCCCCCACAATACAGATACACACTTAATTAAGCAACACCAACAATACAATACATTCCATTCCACAAAAACACAAATTCATATAGAATCTGCAAATATCTATACACAGATATACACAATACAAATATATTATTAAGTATACATTACCAATAATAGAAAAGATTGCATTTCACAAAAACAAAAATGATACATTTAACCAAAAACACATCTAATTAGCCACAGCCACAATGTTTATATATTATGTGTTTTATGAGGTGCATCATTAAAAGGATGGATTCTGTTAGATACTGGTATCTCCGTATCCATGTGAGTTAGTTATTTCTGCATCCATAGTATTGCAACTTATAACATTTTTTCATTTGAATGATAGGAATAAGGTTTTTAAATACCTCTACAGTGTGGTCGCTGTTCTGTGACCTTCATCAGGTTGGCGTCCAGTTGGCATGGTGACGCCACAGCTTTATCACTTCCTTGTGGGTGTGGTCTGACTGGGTTTCCCGCCTGGCTGACCACACCTCCCCCTGTCCAGGGGCCCGTTACAGGATAGAGGCCCAAACAGGGTGAAAGGGTGTAAGCCCCTTGTTGTTGTGACATTTCCTTATCTCTATGGCTTCTTTGATCCAACGTTGATATCTGTTGCTCGCTGTGGTGACAATCCTTGCACTGTCCCAGTCCATGATGTGGTTATTCCTTTTGCAGTGATCCGATATGCCTAAATTGAGGTTGGTGTTTATTGCTATTTGCTTTTTCGCCCATGTGAGACGCCCCGCTGTTTTTCGCATTCTTTTCAGTGTTAAATTCTCCTGGTTCTAAACGTGGCAAGAACACCATCAACAGAGATGAAGGGGCTCACCCGTTCACGCATTTGGGACTCTATCCTGCAACGCCCCTAAATTAGGCTAAATAGACATTTGAAGAAAAAAAAATGCATAACATGGCATAGAAAAAATGTTGATACCAAAAAACATTATTTTGTCCAATGTCTTAGACAACTAAATGGACTGTGCATATATCAGCAATGTAGTGTGCTGGACATACAAACAAGAGGCAGGGATAGCGCTGTCCTCGTCTGCGCTCAGGGTGAGTCAGTTCTTCTCGCTCCAAAAGCTCAATGTTTTCCAGACACGTAAGGAAGCGCATATGAGTAATCCGCTCATTATACTGGTTGTGTTGCAAATGTGTGTTGACAGGGGTGGCGGGAGAAGACAACCTCAGTATTGAATTAATTTAAATAATGTGTCAAAAAAGGTGATGATTTCCCTGAAATCGGCTTGCTAATAAATTGTGCACGCATGCACCACGCAGACAGTATGTACGCATACTGGTATACACAGACATGCACCCCACACTTACCCACCTAGACACAAATCCATGGGCTACACGCCCCCATTTCAACTACATTTCCGACGGTTCTTCTCTCCGACAGCTTGATTTGGAAGTTCTGCGGTTCCGACATGGTCCATTTGCTGCCCCCTCACAGAAGCGCCACCATTCCGACATGGAAGGGCCGTGGTAGCGGCATGCTGGAAAGGCCATTCGTAACACTAACCGATGCCAGAATGCCGGTGACACCTGACCAAATGGTCCATGTACTGCACATTGCAACACACACACACAAACACGACCAGACCAGTGCCACTCAAAGCACAGTGACCTCTCACAAGCCAATGGCGGCTGCTGTCATACAAGGCGCTCACCACGACCCATTGGGGGCAATTTGGGGTTCATGCCAAAGACACTTTGGCGTGGGGAATGTCGGGAGGCGGGATATGAACCATCAACCTTTTGGTTTTTAACCTTCCAGTCATTTGAACGGCTGCTCTATCAGCCGAGCTACAGCCAACCCCGAGATAATAGGAAGCCTCCCCCTTGACAAATTAAGTACTGGATGGGGAGTTAATTAAACTAAATACTGATGGTGAACTAAAATATAATTATTGTTATTTGCTTTGTTCTTGATAGTTTGTGTATATTATATGTATGGTCATCATTACCATCCGTCACTTCCAGAGGCTCTGGGCACCCCCTCTGGAGGGAAGCTACGAAGAAGTGGTAAAGCCAACGATTAGCAACTGTAGCTTCCCTATTTACACCATTATCTTGGACTAGGGGCTAAGTATCATGCTATTTTACCATCTAATAGTTAACCATTCTGCCCCTTAAACCTAGGGGTTGTGGTTCCTGCCGACAGACAGGTGCGCGCGTTGTTTATTTATCAGCACAGGTACAGCAATTTGCAACTCAACTATACTGTAAACTCATCTCTAAACTCCTTTTTAGGAGATGGGCCGGTAGATCAGTTATTACCACACTCGGCAAGTAAACAAATGTCAAATATACTCATGCAATTTAATTCCATCGTGTTATGAGATCAGCTGGACTCTGTTGATCTAAATTATTATTATTAACTTAAGCTTCCATTCATGCTTGCATTATTCTGCCAGTAGCTCTGACGTTTGTGAGAGTTCAAACTACACTCTCCTTGGGCTTAAAGCCTAGTAGGCAATTGTCATCTGTGAACTTGGCTAAGACTGGGCGCGAGCCCAGTAAGCAAGTACTGAGATCCAGTACACCAAGCATGCACCTTAACATGCATTCTTACTTTGATAAATTCATGTCGCAAGTTTAAATGGTAGTTCAATAACTACTACCAGGAATCAACCATGGCAATAAAATCACTTGTATTGCCTTTTCTTTGAGAGGTGAACCTCTCTATCTCATCAAACATTTGATCCTGCGGATCACAGGCACAAAACTATGGACTAGATACACATGGTACATGGATGCACCAACACACACACACACACACACACCTGCTCACACACACACATACACACCCTGCTTAGTATGAACAGCACCATCGGCTGGGGCTGGTTGGACGTATTATTCCGTCTTGGAACATCACATCATTGCATCTCCTGCACACTTCGACCTTGCCACTCTGCGACTGGACAAGCATAATACCTGACACAAAAACAACATTTTAATATCGCTCTGATTTTAAATGGATGGCTCAGGCAGACAGAAATATCATTTTGGTGATTTTTCTAGTGCTAGTTTTGAGTTTCATTGTTTTTCATTTACATGTAGGTTTATGAAAACAACTATTGTTTTATTTTTTGGGGGGATTTTTTGATAGATTGAAAATTTTAACACATTATTACTTTTTTCTGGTGTCATTTCTTTCATCGGATTAATAACATGACCTGAAAAAAGGATGTATTCATTAGTAAAAGACATTTGTTTTTTGGAAAATATTGGACTTACTATCAGTTCAAAGTGAAAAGGTATGATAGAAGCAAATGTCAAACATAAAACAAGATGGTCCCAATTAACACGTAAGTGACAACTGTTGCGACTGCTCCTTTAGCGGACGGCACTCTTCGGCTGGGATCAGCGCAACAGCACTCCTGTTCCCTCCCATCAGCAAACAGCTGTTCAATCAAAAGAGCCAGCTAACTGCTCCAGTAGATTGTGCATCCACCTCTTTGTGCGTGCGGTTTCATCAGCTCAGTTCCTGCGATTTGCAACTCAACTAAACTGTAGACTCATCTCTAAACTCCACCCTCGGTGAGTAAGCAAATGTCTTGAATCACTATATACCTCATTATGAGATCAGTTGAGATGGCCCGATCGAACTAAGTTGTCAACACAGTTGGTCCAACTGTGTTGATTATTATTATTATTAACGTGTGCTTCCATTCATGCTCGCATAATTCTGCAAGTAGCTCTGCCGGTTGTGAGAGTTCAAACAACACTATCGACCATACCACTGTTTGTCTGAACATCTGGGCAGAACGTTGCTTATCGCCACTGCTGGACTGTAAGGAAGGCAATTCGGGCATTTGCCCGATGGCCTGATCAGCTGAGTGGCCTAATGGCCTGCTGTGTTTTTTTTACGAAATAAAAATAAAACATAACGCAATGTGATGAGGATAACGCTCATGAGGAGATGGGCAGGGCAGGCCAATTTTAGGGCTAGGCCTCCATCTCACATCACACAGCGATGGCGCTATTAGTGGGTAATGTATGCACCGAGCAATATGGATGTTGGAAAGAAAAGGCGGTGCCGAAACACAGCGAAAATCAGCCCTCCAGGCAGACGCTAGCAAATGCCGCAAACTATCAGACTTATTTGCTGCTCCGGCAGCTCTGCCACCTGGCTCCGCAATGGGCACTTCTACGTCATCGGCGACTGCAACTGTTATCGCAATACTTTTACATACGCTCCACACTTCTCTGGCTTTCAGCCAGTTGAGGAACGAGGCCCGCTCTTGCGTGATTTACTCTTTCACAAAACACGCACGATATAAAAGCCTGCTAAAAAACCCATCTGGACGGCAAAACTGTATAAATAGCCCGTGTGGAAAGTGCACAGCTGCGCGCAGCGTGCTCCCAGTCTCCCACGCACGGATCTCTGGGAGGCTCCGAGACATTTGCTGCTCCACACCCCGTTACATCTTCAGTGTTTGCCTGACCTTTGGTTGGCTGGCTGTCATGCTGCCGCAACCAAACCCAGTAAATAAACAGCTCTGGATATCTCTCAAATAGCTCTCTCTGCCAGTCCCTCTCCGCACTACGCCAGTTTGAGCCATGTGAACTTACGCCCCATTGGGGGCTATTATTTTTGATCCATCGTGTATAGCGATGCGGAGCGCAATTTGCTTATTTCAAACTTTTTAAATATATGTATTTGCAATCTCTGAGTGCTTCTAGTTTTTACTAAAAACTAGAATTTTTACTAAAAACTAGAGTTTTTACTAAAAACTAGAAGCACTCAGAGATTGCAAATATGTGCCGTAATGGCCCAAAAAAACAGTACTTTTAGTGCTAGCGGTATGTGTGACAACACATTATAAATGCAAGTGCTCATAGAGTAGCGCAATTGCGTTTGACGCCACCGACGAACATGCGAACTACATTTCCCCGTGGCAACTGCGACCCAAAAGTCTGGTCATGTGACAGCGCCCAGCGATCTATCGGTAAATTTGTGATTAAGTATGATTATGTTACTTATAGGCTACAGGAATTCACCAAAATGTAACCAATCCTTCCGTGTGTCATTTACAACAACTCAAAACGTAAAATTTTAATCCAGATTCGTGCACAACTTTTTCAGTTATCCTGGGCACAGACAAACCAACCAGCGCAACCAAAAACATAACCTGCTTTGCGGCGCAGGTAATAACATAATTATTAAACATTGGTCAATGTAATTGTCACGGGTCTGTCATGGGCCGCTCGTCCATGAGCGGTACCCAGGCGCCGGGTTCGTTCGTGGACCGCACGAACGCAGGTGCAGCGCATCAAAATCAGCGCCGGGGCGGCTCCGTGACTGGCCGCTCTCCCCTTCATAAGCGGGGCTCGGGCACTGAGGCGACGCGACGTCCTGATCCTCTCTCGGTGAGAACCGAGGGGGCAGTTATGGTTAACAATAGCCTGATCTTTCTCTCTCTCTCTCTTTACAACTCTCCTAGCTCAGTTCAAGTTTTATATTAGCCACCTAGCTTAGTAGTCGTCGGGATAACCGGAGCCTCCTCTTCCCTGCTGCAGGAAGCTCCCTCTCCGTCTCTGCCTCCTGATCCGGCTCACCGGCCCCGGACCAGATCTCAGAGATGAGTACATGTTCTAAGACATTTTAGTGTAGTTCGAAGACGGACTCTTCGTGTTCAGAGACTCTCATTGCCAGTGCACTAATACTTTTGTTTTCATTCGCACATTGTGTGCTTCATGTGTTTTGTGTTTGATTCCTATGTTGCAGTGGACGGATGACGGCGGGGTCGCCATACAGTCATCCAAACCTTTTTTGCATTCCTGACTGAGTCCTTAATTTCTTCATTTCTTATTCTCGCTATACGAATCATAACATATACAACTGTAAAACATACGAGGCCGGGCTGCATTAGGTCTATGCAGTGTTACTGCAAATTGTAATTTGTAAATGTAATCCATCCATTCGTACAAAAACACATTCTCAACCACTGCAAATAGTTATAAATGTAAGTATTGCTGAGTTTTTGTGATCATTGTTGAATTTTATAATTATATATTTCATAATAATATTTCAGGGCACCGACTCTAGTGTCCGAGATCTCAGCCGCTGCTGTTAAGTGCACTACAAGTGAGTTCACTATATAGGGAGTAGGGTGTAGGGGATAGGGAACGATTTCGGACACAGCCAATGCACAAATCAATGCCAAATCAACACACTTACTTAGAAATAAAAGGACTTCACCGACTGACGTCACACAAACCAATAAGTATGCAGTCGGCGCCTACTGCTAAGAGGACATCCCCAAAGCACCCCAGAAATATTATAGAGCCATGCTTTCTGTAGGAATTGTGACATCACAGGGGGCCTAGACCACACAAAAATTCAGACACCAAAATCTCATCAGTTCATGGACTTACCCCAGAGCATTAACGCACAGAATATGGGACAAATTTAGCAAAACCATTACATCCCCTACGCCCCACGTTTCAGGGATACACTAATCAAAACCACTCCAAATTCCATATTGGCAATAAAGTGATTTTTTTTTTTTGTAATTTTTTTGGTGCGAGTGTCAGTTAACAGGATTAAATCAGAAACTGGGATGATGAGTCGGGGGCAGACATTGCAGGAAAGCCAGAGAGGGTATGCAAACTGGCGGCACTGCTCGGCCTGTGGCCTGGGGGACGCACTCTCTAACCACTCTGCCACTGCGCTTCCCTACATTAACTACCAAAAGCAGGAAGCAGAGCCACACGGTGCCAGTCGGGGCAGAGTCGGCATTATTAAATTCAAATCCAGACTCGAAACTCGAGTTTTTTTAGCTGCTTATTTGTTCCTCCTTTATCCTCTTTGTGTTTTATTTTTTTCTTGTCTTTAGTTTATTGTAATATAGGCTGTGTCCGAAATCGCTCCCTAACCCCTAGCCCCTAGCCCCTGGATAGGGCACTGACTATATAGTCCACTCAATCTCAGCGACGAGATTTCGGACACTAGAATCGGCACTGTTAACTTACGTCACCGCTGTAGCATAGTGACGTCATTGCCTGTCGGCATTGGCCGTAGCATTCGCATGCTTTTTTTTATAATAAATGTATACTTTATCACAGAAAATCAATTATACTCACATTTATAATTATTTGCCGCCGTCGGTTGCTGCTGCGTCCTGACGCCGTCCGCCATTGTTTTTGTTTTGGAGCGCGCGCGTTGTCTTCTTCTACGTTTTAATTAGTGTCATGCGTC
>OMKY01252216.1:0-10696 GCA_900302395.1 Bregmaceros cantori | reverse complement strand
TAAAAATGTACTCACTACAAGTAAAAAGTAATCGCAGAAAAAAGTACTTCTAAAAGTACAGATACTTGAACATTTTACTCAAGTACAGTACTTGAGTATTTGTACTTCGTTACTTGCCATCTCTGTCACTGATACAGAGAAGTTCTTTATTCTAGACTTAAGGTCCATATTATAGACACAGAAGATACTGTAACGAAAGGCTGCCCCCTCGTGGAGGAGCTGGGGAATAGAGGAACGACATCGGCAATAGCTGAACTCAGCCATTGCCAAGGTCCGTTCTGACTCTATATATAGGGGCGTGCAGGACATACCGAGTCACCAACGGTGGCGGCCCAGAATGCAGCGCGTGTGCATTCATTACACTGCCCCCTCCCGACATGGCTCTCGTCCCGAGAGCCGGCTCCGACTCCACGGCGCCCTTGCATGTGATCAAGCGGCCCCGCGGCCATCCCCACCGCGTGCGGTCCGTCAGCCACTCCTGACACCAATGTAACGAAAGGCTGCCCCCTCTTGGAGAAGCTGGGGAATAGAGGAACGACATCGGCAATAGCTGAACTCAGCCATTGCCAAGGTCCGTTCTGACTCTATATATAGGGGCGTGCAGGACATACCGAGTCACCAACGGTGGCGGCCCAGAATGCAGCACGCGTGCATTCATTACAATACAGTGAAACACGGCGGACACATGAATGAATAGGGGGAAAATAGAAACAGATTAAAAAGCACATAGCAATCACATTTGTGCACATTTATAAAATGATCTGCCATATTGTTATCGAATCATGAATTTAAAAATCACATTTTTGCACAACATAGAAAACCAGAACTTCATAACTTTGTTTCACACAGCAGCTAACTGTGGCGGTTGCTACAATACTCGCGGGTTACAACATGAGGAAATAACTTGCAGGATGCACTAGCATTGCACTTTCATATCACTGCAAAATATGGTCCAGCGGACCGCAATTGGCACCCGGGCTGAATGATTTTATGCCTACTTCTACCTTATGACAGTGTGCATTAAAGCAGACAAATCAAATCAACAACATCAACAACGCCACCCACTCTGTACTTAGTGAAGTGTTTGTAACAGGAATGTGGTGACACCATATGCGTTATTTCAAGCTAAAGTCATAACAAATGAATGTGCATCTGTTCTTCCAGGATTCTGGTTCTTCCAAGGAGGTAAAACACACTCTGTGCTCTTTCAGTCTGTTCTGGGCTTATGGGCCAATAACAGATATTCATGAGCAATTAATGACTACAGTAACTGCAGATGGCATTCGGCTTTAAACATGCAATCGGAAAATCATATTTTAACTGGAAGCACTCAGATTGCAAACCTGTGTCGTAGTGGTACAAAAAAAATTAGTACTTTTAGTGCTAGCAGCATGTGTGGCAACTGGCAACCCATTATCAATGCAAGTGCTCGTAGAGTAGCTTAATTGCAATTGACGCCACCGGCGAACATGCCAACTACATTTCCCAGCGCCCAGTGCGACACGGAAGTCTGGTCTCGTGACCGCGGTAAGCACCCAGCAATCTATTGGTAAATTAAGCTACAGAAATGTACTCACTACTACAAAATGTAATCACTTCTTCCGACGCGACCAAAAACATAACCTAATTAAATTCAAGCCGGTTGTAGTTGAAGCACTTTAAAAAGTGCCTAGGCCTGACTGCTAAATGATGTATCCGTCCTAAAAATCTAAACAGTACGTGAAGCTACCCTAGACTGTATAGCAGTGGTTCTCAAACTTTACATTCAAGAGTACCACCCAAGAAACTATTCAGTGGTCGAAGTATGGTGTCTTTTCACTCGACCTAGTTTACACAGCAGTGTATGTTTAGTTTGGCACGGGTTAAAGAAAGATGTGCGCGATTAGACGCGCCAATGTTCGCTTCCAACATGTAGCACTTTAACTTGTTTCATGTCA
Source organism: Bregmaceros cantori (assembly GCA_900302395.1). Lineage (NCBI taxonomy): Eukaryota > Metazoa > Chordata > Actinopteri > Gadiformes > Bregmacerotidae > Bregmaceros > Bregmaceros cantori. The sequence continues at coordinate 8,759 of OMKY01252216.1, read as the reverse complement.
CTCTCTATGTTTCAAGGGAGATGATGGGGGCAGTCGCCCTGTGTTGTGTGCAGTTGACCCGAGGGTGTTGGCGTTGTCCATGGTGCTAAACGGCTCAGCTATCTCATCATTCGGATGCACTGTATTTTTGTGATTTAAAATGTGAAGATGTGGAAGATCAAAAAAAATCCTCCCACGTACCACCAGAGCGTTCTCACGTACCACTGGTGGTACAGTTTGCGCACCACTGGTCTACAGAGTCTAATATAGATGTTTCAAGGATGTTGTAGAACATTCTCAATGGGCCTGACCACCTCAGAAGACCATGAACTGGGCCAGTTGATAAAGAAGTGAACAGCTTATCAACACCCAATTCAAACATCGCAATGTGATTTTTTTTTTCTTTTCAGTTTTTGTCCACTTCTACAAAGTGTTGCTAATTGTCATTTTCCCATAGACGTATTGCCATGGCAACGGGGTGAGTCGAACACACTATACACAGACACATAGATTTTGGTTATTGATTTTTTTTTCAGGGCAAATTATTTTTAAATAGATACATTTACTAAAGAATTCATTTTAAAACAATTAACATGTTTTCAAGGAACTTCTGTGGAAGAATGTATTGGTGTAATACCAATACAACAAATATTGACTATTCATGTATTTATTGCTCTAGTATGTCAGTTGGTGACTGCCATACCACAAGATTCACAGGATAGGTAGAGCAGAACAGTGTCAACCATCATGTGTCATAGTAAAGTCTTAATCCAGGTGGGGATGAGGTAATTAATGACATTAGCAATTCAATACATCTTTGGCAACCATCTTGTACTATTCAAGTATTGTAATGATCTATGCTGCGATACCTGTGCTTTTAAATGGCAGAGTTTTGGAAGCGGCGTCCAACCCCCAACGACCACAGAGACATCAGCGGTGAGTGAGCCGTCGCTGTCGCGCACAATCTTTGTGACTTTTGAACAAGATTTGCATAATACGCAGTGACCGATAACCACGGTGCATTGTGGGAAATGGTGGGCCGGACGGGAGCATGGTTTGCCTGCGCAGGATGTGTAAGTGGACCAGTAGCCAAGCCAAGAAGGAACATGAGGCATATTTTGCGGTACCACTGGCAGCATATACTGCAAATGCTGCAGTATATGCCTCTTCCTCATTCAATACCACTCGTAGCTGCCCGCTATCCCATTTGCTACAGTAGTGAATCCTGCGTTTTGAACGTGCCGAAGGCTTGATGCCGTCTAAAACCCCCATTCTTAACCAGGGTTCTGTGGGGACACACTAATCTGTGGAGGAATTACAGTGTTAAACTGGACCTATTGGGGTTCAACTGTTCAATTTGTGTTAACCGCAAAAGGTCTGAATGTGTTGATATATGCATTTACCACAATACACCCTTCCAACACCGGGGTGCAGTAAATGAAACAACACTGACAGTTTCATTGGCAACTAACACCAAGAGAAACGAACACATCTTTCCAGCCATTTGAAGTGATACTATGCCTTTTCTTTATACACTATTCCAAATGTTAATCATATTATTTGATCTCTAGATCAGAAAAAAATGCCCATCCATTACAACAAAAGGTTCCACGAGTTAGTTTAAGCCAGGAAATTGGGTCCTTGGGGTGAAAAGGATCAAGAAGCGTAATATTTAAAAACATGAATATATCGCAATACACTGTGTGGCAATGGAACTCCTTGTAGCAATATTGGTGGATAACAATCAGACACCGGATCAGGGATGCAGTCGCTGGCTTGAGTCAGATATTTACTCTTCCTTTTGGAGCAAGAGCTAATGGGAAGACAGAAGAGTGCAAAGTCAAATGTGTTCTTGCATTGGGAGGACTAGTGTGCAAGTCTATGTTAGTTTGCTTATAACCCTTTCTGCAACAAATGCAGAACAACCTAACACCAAAAGAACAACAAATTTGGATAGTTCTCTTTCTTTCTTATATCCCTTCCGATAGAAGTAGATTCGAATTTTCTACGTTCCAAAAATATTTGACTCAATGAAAGAGTTAATGGATACTCATTAGAATGCCAATTATTCCATGATTTTGTGGGTGGTAATCTCCAAAGTAATATACCATTAACACACTTTTAATGTTTGCTTCTCAGCTAAAGATGAACCTCCACCTCATACAGTCACAGAGGAAGCAATGGTGTGAGAACTACAGCAATGGATGGCGACGCCTACTGCAACATCAACAACAAATGGGCCATGACTCATATGTGGTTCTAAAACATTGCAGAGATGTTCACCATTGAGAATATGGACGTTCTACAGTGTGGACTTTAAAATATTCATTGTATCGAAAGAAGCAGGACCGTACTGTGCAAACAGCCTGCAGATCAGGACACAGAAACACTATACAAGACAATCACCACACAGAACTCTCATTACGTATACCTACTAACTACGAGTATCAAGATTCTAAAATACTAATTTAGATATACTCCACCAAAAGGGCTTTCTGGTACATTTGTGCCAGGGTAACTATTGTATGGCGTAATGTGCACCATGCCACAGGAGTCTATGTATGAACAGTAGACTTTTTTTTACTCTCAAAAGAAAAGTTAAATCCTGAGTAGTAGTAGTGTCTCACCTCAATTATTTGTTACACATACACTTTTGTCGTGCTACTATCGCTACAGCTGCGAATGTGTATTATAAGCAGGGCTTCGAACCAATATTTTTTCCCAATCGGTTCGTTCCAAACAGAAATAGAATTATAGTGTTTTAGGTTGAGTTCCACCATTAAAATTCACGTTCCCGAAGCGGTTAGAACAAAAAAATATTGTTCCCGAAACGGTTAATTTTTTTCCCCTCAGCTTGGCACATGTTGTGCCAGGCGGTGTTTCAATTCAAGTCAACGCTCGTGTGGGGCACTTGCCGGTGCGGTGGGGGCAGGGGGCGCGGAAGGGAAGGCGCACGGCAGTTTTTCCAACATAAGCTTTGAGGAACAAAATAAAAACTGTATTAACCGGTTACCATCATTTTCAAATAAGTGTTCCTGTTGCAGAACAAAAATAATAACGTTTACGGTTTTGTTTATGTTCCCTGGAGTATACAAAAAGTTCCGTTTTTTGAACCGATTCAAAGCCCTGATTATAAGTATATGAGAACTAGGTCCGTGCTGTCCCAAATTTCACATTTAGTTATGTTTTCGCTGCAACCACCATTTTCTTTATTTTTTCATTTACATTAATGTGAAGGGGGTGGATGACAGACCAGGGACTAGCGGACCTGCAGCAAATGGCCGCGAGGGAAAGCAATCTCGCGGCAGTGCGTGTGCTGCGATTACAGGCACAAGGCTATGTATGTGGCGTGCAGGGGTCTAACAGACTGCGAGAGCAAGTCCAAATCCTCAAGATTTAAAATTTTTAGAATTATTATACAAAATGTAATTCATGCTTTATTCCATATTCAGAATGGTGCTTAAGCATAGTTATATTGTTCTTGGAATAGTCGATTGGACAAATATTTTGATTACTCCAGTGCTATCCAGAGTGTGAGCTGTCCCCCCCAAGGCATCACCCAGGCCTGTACCAGCACAGAAAACAGTACTTTTGTTGTCTGTGTGTGTGCGTGTGTGGGTTGACCCAACAGAGCGAGTATTGTTGTGGAGGACGACGCATGGACAACAATGTCATGTGAAGGGAAGTCGATGCGATGGTGAGATGTGCGGTATCCACGGGGCTATATGCTGAGGTCAGCACAGTGTAGAACACAAGAGCTGGGTAGCACGCTGGACATTGCCTGCTCAGTTTTGAGGCCTTCCATGTGATTATTCAGGTTGGAGTCATTGGACCATACACAACTTAAAAATCTTGATTGTCAAACTAGCTTGCACTGCAAAACAGTTAGGGCTGCAACTAACGATTATTTCAATAATCGATTAGTTGATCATTATTGAAACGATTAGTCGATTCATGGGTATGGAAAAATTTCCTACCGATTAATCTTGTCAACTTGATCTTAATCTTTGGCACATTTGCTCTTAATAAGACCAAATTTGACTAGATTTCGTTTTCTTCATATTCATAATTAATTTCAAATTCACGTGGCCCAAAAGGGGGCTTTGTAAGCACAAAAGGGATGACAATTACAGTGATTACATTTCTTGGCGATTATCGGTTATTAAATTAGTTGCCGATTAATTTATAATTGATTAGTCAGCGATTAATCGACTAATCGTTGCAGCACTAAAAACAGTGAACGCTAAGGGTTTAGTTTCCAAGCTTGTCCACGGGTCGACACCAAAGGGTAACCGTTTCCCCCTTTAAAAAACAGCCATGGATTTGCGGCAAATTATGCAAAAACATTGCACAACAATAACTTGCTTTGGTTGCCGTGCGGGTAGAGCAATCACAGTGGGATTTGCGATATCCATTAAAATGGGTCCATCGTGAAGGCAAAACAGAATATGGGTGGGAATTGGACAACTAGTTCAGGGCAAAGATCCCGATATATTGCTCAGCTTGTATGAATCATTATCGGGGCAGGGGACAAGTAGCTCTGGGGTGGGGGAGTTAATATACGAACATACTTAGTATGTTAGAGCTGCCAGAGCACACGCCACAGGCCCGGAGCACGCTCCCCTTGTTTCCCGTCAAAATAATTATTAAATTGGCAGAATATAAAATATGCTGAAATGCAAGGCGAAGGTTACAAGTTACAGTACCGTAATTGGGATGTGACCGAGATCCTGCTGTCAAGTACACTTGAGTGAGTAAAAGGCTAGAATTGTTAGAATTGGAATTTAATTTCTTCATGATATCATGGCAAGGCGTCATACATGATTACATTTACAGCAAAAGCCATCATAGAAAAATAAGGTTATTTGATTTGAAAAGGAACAAAAAAAAACACATTTTAAAACAAATGTTCTAAAGTATATTATTGGATGACTCGTTTCTTTATATCCACACAACGTTTTGGTCATTTCTAGACCTACCATATTTCTTCCTCATACGCACTGCTCGGCACAGCTTCAGTTTTAGGTGCATCATTAGTATTCCGAGTCCAATTGCTCTCAGCGCTTGATGAACCGTTCAGGTCTACCGGGGGTCCACTGTCTGGTTCTTCGGATGATGATGATGCCGCAGCCTTTTCCCCTACACCAGACGCTATCGCAGACTTGGGATCAGTTCTCTTGCCGTTCGCTGAATCAGCATGATCACAAGTGTTGGTTGCAGCGCCGGGGGCAGCTTTATCAAGCGCCCTCTCTAGTCCGAAGAAGTTGTTCCGCACCACGTACCGCACACACTGAAGCAGGATGTTCCTCTCGTGTCGAATGTCTGGTGCCAGCAACTAAAGAGGGACGAAACAACAGATTAGTGCCTGAAAGCTAGGCCAAATGATGGAGTCATCTTATTTCCAAGGAGGTCTTGACACATTTTGGCTACAAGACGTTGGTAAGAACAACTTTCATTTTAATTTTTTTCTGCGCAAGCACCCTTTTCTCATTTTATTGACATTGATAGTGTGAAAGCGGGACGAGAGAGCAGAGGACAAGCAGACATGCAGTGCCTGTGTGCGCTACGATCACAGGCACAAGACTGACCGAGTAGGGGTGGCTTAGCAGCAGGGGTCCAAGAAAACAAACTTTGTGACTGAATAACATTCAAATGTTGATGAATATCAATTTCTTTAGAACAAACGGACGCGGTTCTTCATCCACATTAACATTGTACTTAACATTTTTTTTATTGAAAGATTAATTGTATGTATGAAATATAAATCATTGGTTTGTTTATGATATTTGCATGCATGTGTGTGGCATTGTAAATATACTTTCTGCACCATGTTTTATATTACTGCACTTTGTCACCGGAAATTATGTATACGGATTCCGCACCCATCTTTCAAGTCTGCACTTCATAATTTCTCTATGCAACGTTCGTACTTCATGTATGTGATGAAATGTTGACCTTGTTTCATGTTGACCTTTCCTTTAAATAGAGTAACCGAGAAGTAACTTAAGATAATGCAGTCAACAGCAGCAGATAAAGACTTCTCCATCTACATTCCGACATCTAGGCGAACCTCCCTGGTTGAACTTGGAAGACACAAAACAGCGGACTACGAAGAAGACCAACAGAGCTCGGTGGAGGGTTTATAGTCATAGCAACCAATAAGCCCAGCGATCCAGAGCGGGACAGGGCCATCATCCAGCTGTGCACACAGCGCCGGGACGACGCCCTCCCAACTAAAAAGGAACATTCCACCGCGTGTCAGAGTTGCATGACCTAGACACCCTGCAAAGGTTGCAAGAATATCTGCTAAGCAACTACGGTAGCAAAGAAACGTCAAATGTCTCATGTCTTTTGCCCCACCGTCAGCATTGGTCAGGCCAACTGAGAAGTGGCTCGACACCATGATTACCACACACCAGGGTTTTATTTTATTTTTTTCAAGTTATGTTTTCCTAATTTGTCTCATGAAATATCAATTTAAATGAAAGAAAGATGTTGAAATGTCTCTATTTTTTTTCCCTCTACAATCTGCAATATTTTAAGTAGAGAACTGACGCTTTGCCTTAAATCAATCTTGTATTGGTCAACACCCAAAGTCGTGACCAAAGCAGCTGAATCAATGATTTAGTGTTGCGTGCGAACTGTCAGCGCCAAGACAGTGTCGTAATCATTAGGAAAACACAATTTGACAACATATAATTAATTCAAGTTCAAATCGATTAATCATGCAGCCCCTCCCTACACAGAACAACATCCAGCCATTAGAAAGGCCAAGAATGGGGTCCGCGTTGGCCGAGTGGTTATGGACACCGCACCTAGCGCGACCCCATTCATGTTGGTGGCGCTGTGTCTACCGCAGCGTCCGCAGTGTCGCGAGTTCGACTACGCTCGTCGACTTGTCTGCAATGTCTGCCCCCGATCTCTTCACCCAGTTTCCGACTAATCCTACCCAATAAAGATGGAAAAATGGCGCTGACGCCGGAAAAAATAACTTAAAAAAAGAATACTGAAAAATGCTGCTTCAACAGTCTCAGTGCTAAACAAATTCAACCAATGTTCAAAACGCCAGATGCTTTTTAAAAATCCCACTTATTTCAACAATTATGTGAAGATAAACATAACCGATTGTACTAGAGGTCTCTACTTTCTATGAAACATCTCTCTCACCATCTCCAAGAGGCTAGGTCTAGAGCGGGGAGCCACTCTTCCTTTTCTTTTGCCTGGCCTATGGTCCCATTTGGCACGACCTCTCGCCGACAAGGGGGCAGAGGGTGGAGCGTGATGCAGGTCACGCTGTGGAAGGGGATGTCGGTGGTCGGGCCGGCTGTCTTGGGGAGCCGGCTGCTTCTGTTCAGGTCCAGCGTCTTTCTTGATGGGGACAGCTGAGACAAAGACATGATTCGTTTTAGAGGTTGGGCAAAAAAATAAACATTCGATTGAAATCAGATTATTTCGCGATATCGTTTTTTCAAATATGTAATTTAGCCAGGGCAATAAATCAGAGATTTACGATATCTCAAGATGTTTTATGAAATCGAGAAAGACTTATAATCGAACATATCAAATATCTCAAGATGATGTACACGCCGAGTCACCGATCATAAAGATGTTATGTTTAGACTCATTTGTCCCTAGAATTTCAAACATCAATTCAAATATATTGATATATTAAATGGTCGTCTTAAAGCATTGATAAAACGTTGTGAAAGGTTCTTGTCAGATTGTTAATGTGGTAAGATGAGCATGGATTTTATGTCGGTACTCCAAAGAAGAAACTGGTTTTTGAATTAACCAGGTTTGGTAAATTAAATGTGACATATGACTAGCTTTCATTTTTCAATTTCAGAAAATACATTGCCAAGTATTATTCACAGAAATTGCATAATTACTCGCAGTTCACAAACCCAGTTCCTTTCATTCATCTTGTGCCTAATGACTGGCGTCGTTCCATGCAGAGAAAATAAGATGGACTAGAAAACACACAGACATTACCTTCAGGCGGGCCCTCGTCTTCACTGTCTGTAATGTCTCCATAGGTGGAAAGCAGCATTCCCAGACCAGAGCTCATCTGCTTGGGGGCCACCTCTAGGCCACTCTGCTTGCTTCCACCAGGGGGCTCTTCACTGTCAGAGACTGGACACAGCATACAGGCAAATATTACAGGTGTCTGCAATAGACGAAATCACTTCCATTAAATCAAAACTATGAGCCATATATACTATATACACTACTGCAGTGGATGTGGGGAAATTAGTTGAAAGGAGGACGAAAAAGGACCCTTTGCTAAACTATGGCCTAGTGCCCTTCACCGGTATTTTAGCCATTTGAGCAAACAACAACATCCAGTAATTGAAAACGCAAAAACAGACGGGTAAACACTAGTAAGTGCAAATGAAATGCTTTAAATGGCTGCGCTTCTGCTGGGTGCGTACACCCAATTCAAATATCCATCAAATTGACTCCAGTGACACAAAAGAACCCAGGAATTAAAATTTCTGGGTTCTTTTAAAGGAAAATGAAAAAGAAAACATGCTATCCCTATGAGAAGAAGCCATTAAGTCGACCAACCCGTCTCATCGCCAACTAGTGCTCCCAGGGGGTCTCCCATTGGACCGTTGGATGGGGGCGCCTGGGCAGAATTCATTGGCTCCGCGGGATGATCATGTTGGAAACCTCCTCGGCGGTGCCCCTGGAACCGGCCACGCCCTCTCCCACGCCCCCTACCTCGCATTCGCCTGAGGGGAAGAGGAAAAAACTTAACTCATGAACGATGCCAAGTG
>OMKY01252202.1:511-19677 GCA_900302395.1 Bregmaceros cantori | reverse complement strand
CTATGTATTTCTATGCTTTGATACCACGCCCACTCGTGACACGTCACGCTTCTTCATCCGGTTTACCAAAACAACAACACATGTGGTGTTTGCCATGTCGGAGGCAAAACTCGACATCCATTATATGGATGGTTTGGTTTCCGTCAAAGTAAACCGGCGCAAATACTTAAAACCGGCAGAGAGAACGTCACGCTGCGAGTCCTCAGCGGTGCTGCTGCGGGTCTCTGCAGCGTATTGAATGTCTGTGTTCACCGCGGTACGGAGCGAAGTCAAGTTGGCTCCACATTCGCCCAACTCCACAACTTCAGCTTCCTCCGCTTCGGGGCGAACACAGACGCACAACGCGTTGCAAAGACGACAGCCCGCGGGTGTTAGAACGCTACCAGCAGCGAGTCCGCGGGTGTTAGAACGCTAGTTTCAGTGTAAATCGCGGTTCTAGCGATCTATTTGAAATGGCAGATCGTGACTGCTTAGAATCGTGGGACGGGTTTGAATCGTCAGATCGAACACCCCTACGTGACAGCCAATCACATTTGGCGAGAAAGGCGCCCAACAGGAAGACATGTCTCTGTCAGAACATCATCAGCAACCTTCCACGGACTCTGCACATCTTGCGCACGTCATCAGCATCCCCCGCGGAGGCACCTTATGTGTTTGTTAGTTTCTTATTATTATGATCCGAAAGGATTCCTATGGCAGCCCATAGAACCCTATATTAGGAAAATGCTGAAAATTGGCACACTCATTCTAGTCAGTCTCAGCATTGCCCACAGCATTTTCCAGGTCTCCAGCCCCAACTCTATAGCGCCACCAATGGGCCAAAGTTGCAGATAATTTCACATACGTTTCTGCCTGTAACTTCCGAACCGTCTGGCCGCTCTTCAAAAACTTGGTATCTCTGGATTCCTTAGATCAAAGCCAAATTCAACACACTACATGACATCAATCCCGCACGAATATATTCCCTGTCATTTGGAATTTTGTGCAAATCACTTAAAATGCTACTCCTCTCTCAAATTTTGAGCAATCACTCTGAAACTTGACCCAACATTCCTAACATTCTTTTGGGACTCAACATTACTAACATTCCTTTGGGACCCAACACTCCTAACATTCTTTTGGGACTCAACATTCCTAACATTACTTTGGGACCCAACATTCCTAAAATTACTTTGGGAACCAACATTCCTTACATTCTTTTGGGACACAACATTCCTAACATTCTTTTGGGACCCACATTTCTGGAATCCCCCAGCCAATCAGGAGGCTGGATCCCCCCAGCCAATCAGGGGGCTGGATTCCCCCAGCCAATCAGGAGGCTGGATCCCCCCAGCCAATCAGGAGGCTGGATTCCCCCAGCCACAGGAGGCTGGAATCCCCCAGCGAATCAGGAGGCTGGATTCCCCCAGCGAATCAGGAGGCTGGATTCCCCCAGCCAACCAGGAGGCTGGATTCCCCCAGGCAATCAGGAGGCTGGAATCCCCCAGCCAATCATGAGGCAGGATTTGGCTGGGGGATTCCAGCCCCCGATTGGCTGGGGGAATCCAGCCTCCTGATTGATTGGGGGATTCCATAAATGTCGGTCCCAAAGTAATTTTAGGAATGTTGGGTCCCAAAGTAATGTTAGGAATGTTGGGTCCCAAAGGAATGTTAGGAATGTTGGGTCCCAAAGGAATGTTAGGAATGTCGGGTCACAAAGGAATGTTAGGAATGTTGAGTCCCAAAAGAATGTTAGGAATGTTGGGTCCCAAAGTAATTTTAGGAATGTTGGTCCAAAGGAATGTTGGGTCCCAAAGGAATGTTAGGAGTGTCGGGTCCCAAAGGAATGTTAGGAGTGTCGGGTCCCAAAGGAATGTTAGGAATGTCGAGTCCCAAAGATTGGCTGGGGGAATCCAATCAGGAGGCTAGATTCCCCCAGCCAATCAGGAGGCTGGAATCCCACAGCCAATCAGAAGGCTGGATTCCCCCAGCTAATCAGGGGGCTGGAGTCCCCCAGCCAATCAGGGGACTGGAGTCCCCCAGCCAATCAGGGGGCTGGAGACCCCAGCTAATTGCACAAAAGTTATCAAAATCAAATTTGCAGATAATTTCACATACGTTTCTGCCTGTAACTTCCAAACCGTCAGGCCGGTTTACAAAAACTTTGTATCTCTGGATTCCTTAAATCAAGCCGAATTCATGACACTACATGACATCAATCCCCCAGAAGAAATACACAACCATTTTGAATGTTGTGCAAATCTCTTAAAATGCTACTCCTCTCTCAAAATTTTACCAATCACTCTGAAACTTGGTATATAGTATCTCTGGACAGAGCCTCACAAAACTCTTGAACCAAATTTTGATATCTTTAATCGTTCAACCGTGGGAGCCAATCAAATTTGGCGAAAACCTTGCTAAACAGAAAGTCAGGTCGTATCTCGGCAGCCGACTGTCGGAATGTTCTGCAAATGTACACACCCCTTCATGCCTATGTATTAACACACCCATAGAACCATCCCCATCCCCTATGGACCATGCACGTCTTGTGCGCGCCATCTGCTTGGCCCCGTATCGCTGCTTGCAGTTATATTTAGCTGTGTTGCTTGTTCCTGTTTTAACACCGCTCTGAAGGTGACGACTGTCTATTAAACCCTGCAGAGTCTGGGGTCGTTTCTCAATCGATCCACCCCCATTCACCTACGTGGTACTTTGGCTACAATATTGGAAAACTGAATAAGTACCAGGATGGCTCCTCGTACTTATTCATAGGTCTCATCAGTTGTAGCAAACTTTCATTAAAAGAGCCAATTGCACCCCTCGTGGGCAACACATCTACTACAACACAAAATTAAAGCAGGTACTAACTTAACAAGTTAATACGTTTTTCATTTAATTGCGTCGTACAGGTGAGGGAATAATTGAACTGCCCAATCAATTGATGCCGCCACTGGATCCACTCGATCACCGGAAATCACTTGACGGTTAAAAGCCAGAAAGCGATCGACTACACTCATCACCATGACGTTTGTGGCAAGATTGCAAACCACAAGCATCGAGACTTACCTCAGTGCACCGGATAACATGTCCGTCAGACTCGAACTCTGAGTCATGTTGCGTGCGCAGACTGTACACTCCATCCAAAGGCCGGCCATCCACCCCACTCTTCGCCCTAGTCAACATGAATGTCTGATTATCATCAACATTGTGAAAGATTGATACACTGGAGGTCATTTAAGAAGATGAGAGTTCACTCAGGGGCACCTTGTTCCTGTCATGTGAGTGAAACACGCAATTTATTTACTAGTACATGGTTTGACAGAATGAACGCCATTCATGAATCCAGTGTTTCCTCTGGCTATTTATCCTCGGTGCCAAGCCATGTCTTTAATTTTATTGACAAATCCATTGCCTGCGTATGTGTGCGTGTATCACCATGTGTGTATGCTTGCTTTTTAATGGTTTGGGAAGGTTGTGGGTCAATTGTTCCTTTTAATTTTGTTGTTTTGTTTTGTTGCCGTCAATCCCTTTGAATTGCTCAGCATGAAAGGTGGTATATAAATAAAGTTTGATTTGATTGATTTGACTAGTAAAAGAGTGTATACAATCTACAATTTGTGTGTTGGCCAGTGGCATACATTTGTCTCTATTTTCATTTCCAGTTTCCCTTTTTGTTTTGTCTACTTTTTAAAATACCTTGGATTCTAAGCTTTTTAAAACATGTGCAACGTAGGCCCTCTCTGAAACGCTTAAATTACTGAATAGAAAGATGGAAATCAAACTAAAAATACAAATCTGCAAAACTTGACACAAAAAATGTACCAACTGTCATCTAATTATGCAATAGCCTAATGAAGAAGACTGTCCAACTCACTGTAACTGAGCCAGGGCTCAGAAATGTACTGCAGTCTTGGAATTCAATCACTCAAAATGCCCCAGACGCTGTATCCCCCAACTGCGTGATGCAATGCCATTTGAGCATGGGTAGTTTGAAGTATACTAAATAATAACACTGAAATACAAAATCCAAAACAAATATTCTTCTTAATGAGAAGTATTTGCCAACGAAAATCTTACTGGAATAACAGTCCTAACAACACAGCCAATGTCTGTTGAATGGCGGGGCCATCAGGTCTCACCCAATGTTGAGGGGAGGGGTCCAGTCCACCCAGCGCACCGTGACGTTCTCCCTAAGCTCCTCTCCATCGCTCTTCCCGCAAGGGATTAGAAAGTCTGTCTGGTCTCTTAGTGCCATGCGCAGAGCTTCCATGGTCTCTGGCGGAATTTGCACCATCAAGCCGTCTGCAGTGATTGATGGTGCGGAACACAACAGACGACGACGTTGAGGTGAGAACAGGAACATTGGCAAGGATAGTGTAACATTGTTTTCAAGTTCATATTTCACTGTGCACTTGTCTTCATCCAATCTGTGGCTGACAAAGCTCTGTTGAGCTTTCAGTATTTTTAGCGAGTATTGCAAGGGATCGATCACACAAGCCTATTCACTTTAAATCAGGCTTTGTCGTGCTTGCCCTGTGGCTCAGTCAGTTAGGGTTCTGCATTCAGCACATATATAATGCGCTTGTGCCTTTGGCTGGGTTCACAGCATTGGGAGTGTTTCTCATCACTAACATTTCTGCAAGTAAGCTTTCCCAGCTCCCTCATCCCCCTTTCTAACTCTGCCAATAAGGGCCTGGTTTTGACGGTTAGACTTCATTCACTTCATCCAGCCCCATACACTCTTGTGCCTGTAGCTAAGGCCTTGAAGAATAATGAAAAATGGTGCTTGTGCACACAAAAAAATCTTGGGTTGGAGCTGCAAGCTTTTGTGAGTTCAAGTGATGTCTGCCCAGTGTTTAAATAATCAGTTCCACAGACGACACACACACAGGCGTAAAAAAAGAAAAAAAAGGATTAAACACTTTACCTTCCACAATGCTAGATTTGGCGATGAACCCTGAAGAGGCCTTAAGTGCACCGTTGAACACCACAAAGCTAGCGCCTGTCACTGCAGAGTGTGTACACAGAGTTGGTTAATTTCCCTTAGAAAATCGTTATTCACATTACAATAACATTACATTATGATTCAATCTGGCCGTGTGTATATTCTGCCAGGTCCAACAGACAAGACTCAAATACAAGTGCATCCAGAAGTGCCTTTGGTAGTTCACTATGGGGGAATGATTTTTTTTTAAGTTCAACCACTTTCTTGTGGAAGTAACACAAAGCAGTATTCTCAGCAGGGCTTGAAAACAAAATTATTTTTAAAATGTTAGGCAGGCCTATGTTTAACGTTTTCGTTCTCGGAAAAGTTCTGCCACGAAAATATTGGTCAACGCAAACATTTTGTTTGTTCTTAAAGTTCCTCATATTGTGCAATGTTAAGTTTAGTTATTGTTCATACAAAAAATATTTGGTGGACTTTCAAACTTCAGTGCAACTGTATTAACGTGAAAACCGGCTTTAAAACGCCATTACATTCACTTCCTCGTGAGTCCGTCAGTCGACTGAGAGTGAAAGTTGGATGGATGCACAACTGGAAATAGTCTTCCAGACACAGGATATGTTAAAATATATAAAGAACGAAAAAAAAAATGTTTTTAACCGGTTTTGTGGATTTCATAATGGTCTGTTTCTGTTCCGGAACAGTTGAAGATTTTTTTTTCGTTGACGTTTCCACTCCTCGTAAAAATTCTGCAAAATTCTGTTCACGTTCGTTTTTGTTCCTTGAACCGGTTCGGAGCCATGCTTCTCATCACATTAAAGTCTAAGAGTACACAGATGTATGGATTTGTGTACTTCGACTAGTATGTATGCGTGTGTAGTTGCAATATATTTATGAGGGACCGGCATGTGGGACACATGAAGGTGTGCCTGTATGAACACTAAAAAGTGTACCTGTGCGGGTGTGGCCTGGCTTGCTATTCGCCTGTGTCTGGTAATTTCCATCGTCGTTCTGGAAGCACACTAAGTGGGAGTCTGCCTCTGGACTGAACGTTGCCCCCACGCTGATGACATGCTCGTTGGAGGAATTCACCACTTTCAGCATCTAGAGGAACCAAGAGGAGCACTAGTGGGAAAAAAAGGATTTGCCAACATTCCGGCCGAAATTCTGGGATGGACTACAGTCAAGTATAGCCACAAAGGTGCAAACTTACAGTTGCAGAAAGTACAAGTCCTGCCAGTGTTGCACCCAAACATGTTAAAAGAGCAATAGTTCATGAACTCCATCATATTTTAGGCAAACATGGACGAGATGTTCAATTGTGTTTGATGAACATACAATTGTGAATGCACTCTTTTTTTGAGGTAATTGAACTGAGCTGTATTTTTGTTCAGAATTTGTTCATATCAGACAAGACTTCCAAGCGAAAACATAGCAATTAACAAAAAACACATTTCAAACTGCACCGTTTCTATCCACCTATGAGAATCTAACCCAGCACCCTGCTAGTACAGTGTCAATAATGTTGACAAATTATATCTCACCATAACATGAAAAAAAAACAGCCAAGAAAGAACTAAAACGTTCATTTTGGGGAGCCACCTGTCCAAAGGTCAAAATATTGAAGTTTGAAGTATGAACAATGAAAGAACATATTCATTTTTGAAGGACTGAACACTGAGCCCTGCCATGTGAACTGCACACAAGCACATTAAACACACTTGCAAAGTACATAACATGGGTACAATTGATATGCCGAACAGATGTAACTGAATATATTCTCCAATATCAGTTTGCTAGGGGTGATATTGCAGCCAATGAACATAAAGCTGATGAGCACAGCACTTTGCCAGTCGATGCCTCAATTTGCAGCTATTCATTAGTCGTAGATACACATTAACTAGTAATGAGGCACCTAACTAGACAAAGGGGAACTGGTACGTAGAGTTGCTAATGGCCCACCACCTCCCCCCAATCCCCAAACAGCATAATTCCTGGATGGGCGCCCGGGGTGCGGGGGTGCGGTGGCAGCGTGGTTATGTAGCGTGCACCCCAGACCATAGGTCTAGCAGTGCTGTGGGTTCTCATCCCTTCTCCTGCTTTTCTGCCCCCGACTCTTCAACCCAGTTTCCGAGCAAATCCTATCGATCGCTCTCAATAAAAATGAAACATGCTGCCTGCACCCAAAAATGTGATCAATTTTGTAGTGGTTAGCGTTAGATTGGATCATTCTGGCGCATTAAATGCTGTGATGTAAAGTCTAAATCCAGAAAATGATCCGCTCATTTTGTTAGGGTGCCTCTAAAACCCTAGTCCCCTAACCCCTAACCTTTTTTTTTAAAGTTATTCTTTTGGGCGCAAGTGCCATTTTTCATTCTTTATTTGAGAGAGAGAGTGATAGGATTAGAATGGAAACTGGGATGAAGGGTCGGGGGGAGACATTGCAGAAAAGCCGGAGAGGGGATGAGAGCCCGCGGCACTACTCGACCTATGGTCTGAGCGCGCACTCTATAACCATTCTGCCACAGTGCCCCCCTCCTTAACCCCTAACTTAACCCCAACCTAACCTAAAAGTAACCTAACGAAATAAGCTGATCGTTGTATTTTTTTTTTTTTGCACATTTAATACGCCAAAATATTCTGATCTAACACCAGCCACTTTGTAGTGGAAAACTGGCTTTCGTTACCGTAACTAAATTACTGACATCACTGGTAATAGGTTCTGGTGGGAATATGGTACCTGGTTAAACCGGCTCTTTGGGATGTCGATGTAACTGTGCCCCAGCTCCATGTGTATCCTCAGTCCCTCCACAGTAGAGATGCTGTACTGGTAGTTCCTCAGGTCCTGGAAACATCATTTCCCAACACTAATCATCTGTGTCTCACAGAATATCAACCATATGCACACAAAAGCTGTTGTAGGTATTAGTTTGGTAATCAATTAATCACTAATTATTTCCACCCAATTTCTTGTGGCCTGTACTAGAAGCTAAAATCAAAACCAGGACTCCCTGAAAGAAGTGATATTATGCCTCAATGGGACCTCCCTGGTTAAATAAATAAAAATTAAAAACGGGCAAACAAGCTATTTGAGGTGTGTATTTTGCATTACATCATTTTTAATGTGTCAGGTGACATTACTCAAAATAGTAATCCAAACATGCATATATAGAAAGTTTTACATTTCATTTTTTGAGCATTTCTCTTAGTGCAGTCTTACCGCCAGTAGGTTCATAATGGTGTGTCCGGTCTCCCGATACACAGACTCCCTGAATCGAACGCCGACAGGCGTGGTGGGGTACACTGCAAAGAAACAGTGAGCTGAATCTCTGCAGATAAACACGTATTATGTACGTTCTTTTGAGGATTTAGATGGCCATTATATGATAATTGGTATTGAACTACAGACTACAGCCCAATTCACAGTGCCATTGAATTACGTGGGGACCGCTGGTAATTTCACAATTACCCCCTGATGTCTGTGTCATTTTGTTGCATGTTCTGACGGGATTAGTAAAAGCCTGGCTTTTGCTCAATTTAAAAGACCTTATGACACAAGTGCCCTATTTTCGACTGCCCACACGTGTATACACATACACCGACTTCACTCTCACACACACGTGTGTGTGTGTATGTGTGTGTGTATTAACAAAGTTAAACAAATTCTGAATTCAAGCCATTGTGGTGTTTAGCCGAATCACAGTAGGTAACTCTCAGTGGAATTATTACTTTGCAAATAACAGTCATTGCGCATTTGCACGTCAAATGAAACTCAGACGTCCTCTGCAATTATTCTGAATTACCAGGGGTCCATAGGTAATAAAAGTCCAGTGTGAATTGGGCTAAAGTTGCAGTAGTTTAGTAGTAGTCAGTTTGGGCAACAAACACACTAGACAACACTCTGGGAGTGAAGCCCTCACCAACTTAAAAAGCCATCCTTTCAATGGTACGGTTAGTCACAATAACTAAACTTGCTTAACCAGCTGCATTGTAAAAATTATAACTCAATTAAATCATCATTTACCATCTACAAAATAGATACCTCCAAGCTGGTTAAAAATGGTTTGGATTTGCTATGAGTAGCTTTTGCTTTCCGCTTTGATTCTCCCATTTCTAATAACTCAATAGAATATATCCCAGTATCGAGATAGAAGAAAGATAGGAAGACAGAGATCGTGATGGGAAGATAACATCCAAGAGCAAGGTGCAGGCCGAGTGACATCATACGAATGGCGGAGGACAGAGTGAGATGGAGAGAGCTGGTTGCAAAGTCTTCAACGGCACCCCAACGGTCAGCCAGACTACGGGATTGATGCTGATGATCCAGATAATAATACTGATGGTCAGTCACAAAACCTAATCAGTTGTTTGATATGTCATTTTGAACCTAGCCTGATGATTTAATCTAAATGATAATTTGTTTAGCTTAGCGCCACATGATGTATGTATTTCCATTGGTCCAGCTGCTTGAGGTGACTGTATATTGGTGTCACCACAAAGCCTCATCCAAAAACCATTGAAATTAAAATTGCTGACAGTTGGGGCCGCGTGGTGGCAGAGTGGTTAGAGAGTGTGTCCCCCCCAGGCCACAGGCCAAGCGGCGCCGCCGGTTCCCATACCGTTTCCGGCTTTCCTGCAATGTCTGCCCCCTCGTCGTCCTTGTCCGATGTAATCCTGTCACTATCTCTCTAGATAAAGAATGAAAAACAGTGCTTGTGCCCAAAGAAAACAATGCTGACAGTTACAATTGTTATATAATCAAATGTCTATGACATTCCTCTTTGTTTTTCATTCTATTTTGCAAGCACTGTTCACTGTGCTAAAATATGCATTGGACAACAATGCTTGCAGGAGAGTGATATACGTCTTTCAAATATCTAACTTGATGTGACACATCATCTGCTGAAGAACACCAGCAAAAATCCCAGCAGCCTGTGCCTTCAAACAGGACTGAAGCGACAACGTACCAGCGTGCGCGGCCCCCAGCCGCAGCAGCAGGCGGAGGGGGAAGACCTTGGCCCAGGGCACCTCTAGGCGGTGGACGAGCACCCCCAGCAGGAAAGGCTGGGAGGGCAGGCACAGCTGGTCCAGTGGGGGGCAGCAGTATGTGGAGGATGTAAACAGCATCCCCCCATGGTCCTTGCTGCCCAGGAAGCTGCTGCTCAGTGTCACACTGCCCAAGTCCTCCACATATTTACCTGGAGCACGGGACATGACACAGTGATTGTTCTAATTAGGATGTGATTCATTCACTCTAGTATTATCTGCTCCATTTGCTTTCCCTTTTCTTCTTGTGTTGGTAGAACATAGACCTTTTTGCGGTTTCTCTCTGTACATATGGCACATGCCATTGTTGCTGGGCAACTGTCTGTTTGATGAACTCTTGATAAAAATGCTATAAGCAGAGAAGTGCAGTTCCAAATGGACTACTCAATCGTGAACTAACTGGAAATGGCGGCTGCATGACTTCATGTTATACCGCTGTGTGGCAATATCACTAAGTAGTCAACATGGCGTGTGCAAAGGCTCAATCGGCTGTTCAAAGCGCAACATCCGGCTACTTCTTTCGCACTTTGTTAGAGGGCTTAGTGCTGTTCCAATTCAAAAGTAGCAAAATGAACTGCGCAAACTGGAACTTTCCAATAGTTTAGACCAGGGTCTGACCAAAAGTGAAAGCCAGGAATGCATACTTATAGTTCACCTCTAAAACATATAATTTTGTTCTGCACAAATACACTAATCTACATAGCACAACTGTGTGTGTGTTTATTACTCTGGCTTTCCTCTAGGATTTAAAAAAATATATATTTTAATTACTTATATTTCATCTCAAACACATTTTGTTTCGCTCAGATGCATGAACAACATTGCACAACTGTATTTATTCATTCTCATCGTGTGATTTCTTTCATGGGAAGTGATTTAACACCATGCGAATGAAAATGGACATTTGTGCAATGTCACTCACTTCAGTGGCTCACGGCGCCATGCATCTATGCATTTATTTATGACGTGGCAGCTGCAGAACACAGAAATCGATTGAAGACAATATTTATGCTTATTTTTGAAGTCACGGAACAACGAGTCAGCTGCTTCAACGAGTGACAAGGACGTAACTAATCCGAAAAGAGGATGCTGAAGTTTGCTCCACATTCACAGACGCGTTTCATTAAAACAATGCATGTTCTGGGGTGGGGCAAGAGCTCTGTAAAAGGCGTATGAGAGAGAGTGTGCTCAATTAAACCTATAGAAAATACAGGCTTTTTTCCCCAAAATCCTCAGTACTGTGGGGAATGACCCGTAATGCCGCCGTGATCGACTAGTAGATTACGGTCGACATAATGGCCATTTCCAGTCGACATAATGGCCGTTTAGACCATTTCCAGCTTGTTCACCAACAGATAATCTAAACTTTCTGTGTTGGTTCTCCTGCACTGAATCCATACATAGACAGAGGGCACGAAACAAGCAGCACTCATTGAGGTTGGAGGCTTTGTGTGCATATCTCCAAGTGAATATTATGATGTAGGTCACAAACATTTATTATTACAAATAGCTGTCCACACAACAACAAAAACATTTGGAAAAAGCCTTATAGTGTATACACACACACACACACACCATTTATTTATACAGCACACACTAAAATAGAATGAATGATGGCTTTATCGCCCTTTTGAATAATTTGTTGAGTGGGCAGTGACTTGTCCAGTGTGCAGCTGGCCTGAACTCTGGATATAGTATTTGAAAGTGGGGCAGAGCTAGGTCATGCCTAGATATTTTCACAGCTTCAAAAGAGGCCTTTGAGCAAATTTTAGCTCGGTAAAAATAGTTTGTTGTCTCGTCATAGATTTTTCTTATATTAGTTTCTCTTGTTTTGTACGGCAACTGTTGTCAAACAAGTTTGTGAGGGCGAGACACCAGTAAATGTTGCATAGTTGAATGCTTCCACAGTGAAACACTAGTTAACGATTCTTTTTATTGGTCAATTAACACTTTTTTTTGCAAGTCGACATGGTAGTGTTTGGCACACGACATAACAAACATTTATTGTCACCCGAGCAAGGGCATTACTGTTGGGAGCCTTGTATATAAAAAAATGAATCCACATGTTTTTTGTTGAGAAATATTGTGATATGCAAAGCATCTGAAAAAACCCCACAAAAATGCTGAAGCTGATATATATATCACGCTACGATGCGTGTAATATGCAGTAACTAGAATACTGATGTTCTAATATTATTGCACCAATACCATTTTTTGGTACCGATACCCAATACTTGGCTGTGCAGTATCGATACCGATACCAACCGACACCAACCGATACAGATACCACTGTTTGGAAAAAAAGTGCTGTTGCCCAATTGTCAACCAGTTTGTTAAAAAAGTTTGTTGGAAAGAAGTTACTAGTGTTACCATGGTAATTTGCACATGCAGTCTATGATTAATAGTTGAAGAGTTCAGATGCAAACCACTTGACCACTTTTTGAGAAAAAGGCAATTTTTTATCAGGCCTTTTGTATTTAAGCAGATGAGAGGAGACATTTTATACAGTACGGGAGTGGGTTTTACTTGATTTTTTTCACAAAAACATTTCATTTAGATATCTAGATTTAGACAAGATCAGTTTTACACAAAAATGGAGTTAGGGGTTTTTGCATCTGAACTCTTCAGTCACTACCGCAATACCACCTAAACAATAGAATATTAAAATAATGAAATCATTATTTTCTTCATCATCATTTCATTTCTTCAAAAAAATGAAATTAAATGAAAGAATGATTTCATTATTTTATTGTTTAGGTTATATTGGGTTAGTAAACCATTCTTAATGTGTTATTGCTTTTTACAATTTCCCTTCACTCAATATATAACTTTTTATAATTTTCATAGACAGTCTATAATAATGTCCTAGTCCATGATACTCGATTCATGGTTTAAATAAATTAAAAACAACGACTTGGTTGATGGAAAATGCATGAGATTTTAACACGAATTGAATGATTTGAATCATCCATTCTCCCGATCTCTCCCAATTATCGCATTGTGTCTTAATTAAACTATTAATACTGCATTTCATTTACTTAGGGAATTGGCACATTATTTGTTAATGTCATTTGAATGTGAATCGTCATTGTTTCATTCACAGAGTTGGGTGAATGATCAGTTTGTGAACGACACATAATATAGCCACTGTTGACATTCGCAACTAGCAGAGACGAGAGAGGCTCTTGCCTAGTAATCGATACTCCGTCCTAATATTTTCATGCAAATGACCGTTTAGTCTAGTGCCATAGATCACACTCTGGCTGTGTGTTAACCAGCGCTCTATGTACTGAGCAGAAACGGCGCCGTTTGGTATGGATGGCATGCTTAGAACCAGTTCAAGGAACTAAAACCGGGAACTTTTTGTATTTCCCAGGGAACGGAAACAAAACCGGAAACGTTATCATTTTTAATGTTCTGGAACAGGAACATGTATTTAAAAATAATGGTAACCGCTTAATACCGGTTTTATGTCGTTCCTCAAAGGAGTGCACTTTGGGATAACTTCAAAAATGAAACAAAAATATTTATAAAATCTAATATTATAAAATCAGGACTCCCCCAACACGCAATGAGACCTTGACTGTAGAGGGCTACCAGCGGGCTTCTGTAGCGAGTCGTTGTGGGTTCGCTTCGACATATATTATGAAGCATTAAATGGCTGACAGGATCGGAATTAACCGTTCCGGGAACAATATTTTTTTGTTCTAACCGATTCAGGAACGTCAATTTGTTGTTGGAACTCATAAACTGAAACGTTATAACTCTGTTTCTGTTCGGAGCGAACCGATTGGGAAAAAATATCGGTTCAAAGCCCTGGTTAGAACACACATTACGTAGAGTAGGTTTAAAATGCATGTTTTAATGTTTTATACAATCATGTTAATACGTGTTGGGTGTCATTCGTGTGTGTGATCCCTGCTTTGCGGTGAAGGAAAGAAAGACGGTGTTGTGGAGTGGGGGGTGAGGTGAGGCGGGCGATACAGTGGGGACGTGGGGGGCGAGCGTGCGTGAGATTGAGCTGCTGAGTGCAGTGGGCAGGCACCGTGGGCAGTTTCCGCCACACGCCGTCAGAAAAATGGTATCAGTTCGATACAGTTTTTTGGTAAAACCAATACTGATACCACAAAAAAGGTGCCGGTACAGAGTACGTCTGATACCAGTATCGGTGCAACACTAATTATTACTGCTCTTATTTGTTCCCAGTGTTTTTTGTTTTGCTATTACATTTGCAATGCAGTGATTCTGATTCAGAAGAACAAACGTGAAATGTCTTTGCTTCTTTTGTGCCAGGTGTGAGTTTGTGTGTGCACGTTTGCGGTAGCTTTATTCTCTCATAATTGAGGAGTATCATAAGATGGTGATATTAAAATAGCGCATATCGTGTTGTATCTTGCGCTGTATCGCACTGGCACTCATTGAGGTTCTCACCAAAAACGAGCACATGCGGCAAAAACACGAGGCTGACATTTTGAAAATATGACTTGAAGCGAGCTGCCATTACACTACTCACTCAGTGTGGTCACATGTTCTTCTGGACCAAATAAGACAAAAATGAGTAAATGGAATGAGTTGAGCATATTATTGAATAACACGTTTGTGGGGCGCAGATCCACCCTTGAGCATTTGGGTGTAGCACAGCACAAATTATGACCACCATTTTTTAATAACGCCGGTCCCATTAAACAGACAAGTTCAAAAATAAGTCATAACACCAGCGACGTAACAGCAACGGAAGTCATATTCAGGACATAATTTTTACCTGAACTACCCGCCAAAGTCGCCTATACCCACTCGTAACTACAACTAGATTGTAAAATAAAAAAAAATTAAATAAATACTGTGGTACCGTTGAGTGCGTCCTGGTAGACATTGAGGTAGAGGGTAAACAGGTCACGGGGCAGGCTCTTCTCATCAGGGAGGCACTGCAGCAGGAACAAAAGCTCTCTCTGGCCCACAGACTGCAGCCCGTTTGAGCCCAAACACCAGCAGCGTTTCTCACCGTCTGACACAGACACACAATTTATGGTCAAATTACACTAGAGAAATCTCAAAATAACTTTCCAAAGAATTAAGTCTCCCGAAAATGTAACATACTGGCACATGGGTTAGTATACAACGTTTTAAAGGAATATCTGCAAAAAAAAAAAAAAAAAAAAAATCACAAATTAAGCGGCTCAGAATCTGGAGTTGGCCCCCGGGCGCTGCGCACGCGGCTGCCCACCCATCCTCAGGGATGGGTTAAATGCGGAGAATGAATTTCACTGTACATGTGTGTATGTGTGACCAAATAAAGTACATTTACATTTATATTTACTGAAATGTAACTAATAGTCACACATCCATTTTCCTGATTGGCTGCAAGCAGTGACATCATCAGATGTCCTCTCCCAGCAGCTATAAATCAGTGATGCTTCGTGACATGACGGGTCCGGCATGTTCCCCGTTCATCTCATGGCTTAACTTAGCAGCCATGTTTGATACCCGCCACTGTCCGGTATAGTTTAATATTCCCGTGTCAAGACTGGTCATTTCATCTACGTCTGCGGTGTATTGTTGAGCCACAAACTCACCATGAATCAAATTCCACCAGCCTAGCCGTGTGGCAATAACATGAATTTGAACACCTTGTCTGAGCTGCCATTTCAGTACAGAAATGGAATGCATTCTGATGTTCCGTCGCTGTGAGGGTGATCGAATATATAATATATATATACTCACAGTGTGTTTCTTATTGCGGTCTCTTGTCCATACCCTCTTGCTTCAATGCAAAGCATATGTATCGAAGTTCCAAGTATCCTTTGTCCACTATGCAAACAACTAATTTGGAATGTCAGAACCCTCACTATACAAACACGATTAAAACCGATAAAGGAGAATTGACAATGTAATACAAATACTTTTTCCCATCGGATTCCCTGGTTGCTACTCACATGTAACCATCTTGACATTAACCAGCAGATTGGCATTGAGGAGGAAGCTGAGCGGCTGGGGTCCACCCTCCTCCAACAGCATCATGATTTGGCAGGGGGCGGGACCTTCCTCCACTAAAATGGCTGAAACAGGACATACACATGATCACGGTTGGGTATTGTTACTTTCAACTGTAAGTATTATTATGTTACTCGTTACTGACATTAAAAAGTAATCTGTTATGTTACTGAATTACTGCATGTAAATTAGATTACAGGGCAGCGGCAGCTCGTGGGGCCGGCCACTGGTGGTCGGGACGGGGTCTCAATGAGCGGCTTGTGTGTGTGTGTGTGTGTGTGTGTGTATAAATATAGCCATAATAAAGACTAACAGATAACAGATCTCTTTATAAAAAAATCTAACTAGGACAGGATTACCATTCAAGGGGAAATTAACGCGTTAAGAGTACAAGGTGCTCAAAAAGCAATCCATTAATGTAACATCCGTTATTATAACCCAACTCTGCACATGACTGTAATACTGGTCCACTAAGATGCAGAACATTGTATCCTACAACAGGATGCAATAACATAATCCAAAGGATCATTCACCATAAATAATAAAAAGCCATAACTAATCCTTATGTTGAAGCCATATTATGTTACTAGAAATTATCAAGTCATAGCCTCTAGCATTCATGAGGATTTCAACTGTCATATGCACGCAGAGTGTGTGAACAAATCCAAAGTATTTTTTTGTTTCGTCTAGCATAGTCAAATGTGTCTAGGATTATCAATTTCCATAGTGCGTACAAAATAATTATTTAACATATTTAAATATCCTTTAACATAAATAATTTCTTTGCTTTGATGAGCAAACTATGAGGATTCACTTTCAGATGCCCCCAGGGAAAAATATATTATCAACACTAGTAGGCACGGCTGGTCTAGCGGTTCACCCACCCTGGGTGTGGTTGTCTCCAGTTATGATGACCAGCGGAGGCAGCTGATCTTCGGTCTCAGGGAGCAGGCTAGAGCCCCGTCCACCAGGCAGGCTCACTCCACACAGCAGACTAAAGTCCCACGGTCCCGACACCGCCCGTCGCCCTGCCACAGGGCTTGCCTCGCCTTCCCTGCCATCTCCATCGGCACCAGGCCGACCGTCTGAACCCAGCTGGAGGAGGGGGAGAGTGGTTTCAAAAGCATGTTTAAGTCTGGAGTTCACGGCTCCCCAGAATTCAGGGATGGGTCAAATGCAGAGGATGAATTTCACTGTACAAGTCTATATGCATGACTCAATATACTATCTTGAATAGATTATTGAATTAACTGTCAAACATTTGCTTCTTCTTCAAATTACCAAGCTCATAAAATATTAACTGTAAGTAAACACGCTCTCTCTATCAAATGTAATACCAAATTATAAAATCCAGACACATTCATAACTGTTATCCAGTTTTTTCGCTAAAAACACATTGCGGTATGTAATCCAAATTAAAAAATCATAATCACCAATTATATTTATATAATATTTATGTATATTTAATAGTTTGGAATTGTATTAAATTGCAATATTATTAATTTGGCAATGCATCCAGTCTCTGTCAATGCTCCTTGTAAGCGCATCTGTAGTCCTGCAAATAGTGACCCTGTTGCCTTTAGCATTTAAAGAGCAGTCAGCTCTGATCATGAACAATGGAAAATATTTGCCCATTGCAATTCATAAGAAAAATGCTGAGAATGTGAGTGCCAAGATCTATTTTACAAAAAAAAAGTGTCTAGCCATTGCGATGACTTCTAACTGTTATCATCATGTTTCGCTGCGTCCAATGTAATAAGGTTGTGAACCTTTGCGACTTATTTTCTTCAATTTCCTTTGATTGATGCTGCTCCGGTCTTTGATGTTTGACAAGGGGGAGATGTTGTCTTTCCATCACTTGGCTTTCCCCTGTCTCTTTTGCCTTCAACCATACCCTCAAAACTAATTTCAGACCGACCAACAGATGATCTTTTTTTTTTTTTTTGGGGTGGGGGGGGGGCGCAAGCACAGTTTTCCATTCTTTCTTTATTGAGAGAGATAGCGCCCCTTCCCCCCCCTGATCTTTTCATTTCCGAAGTGTTCTGCTCTTGATTTTATCAAAGAGTGGAGGTTAGGAGGTTTTGCTACATAGAGTGGACATAATTATTTTTTTCGATTAACCTGTGTCCAGTAATGAATCACACTATGATTCTGGAACACTTCTAAGTGATTGGAAAGTTGCTTGGTCCAAGTAATACAATATACAATTGTAGACCATACAAAGCTACGGGGAGAGCATAAACCTGATATACCTTTACAGGTATACGTTTCTCTGTACTAATAACATGAGAAAATGCTGCAAATTGCGGTAAAGAAGAGCGTGTTTGCAGTGTGTTTACAAGGAGATCATTGTTCTGGAGTGGAGAGAGTGTGTTATGGTGCGAGGAGAGTGGATCATTGCCTTACAGGGGGAGGGGAGCTGGATACAGGGCTGTCGTTGGGACTCCTCCGTCCACTCACTGCCAGTTTGCTGGTGTCTGCTACTTCTCCGTTAGGCAGGATGCCGTCAGCAAACCACACCCTCTTCTGCTCCCGTGGACAGCCTGCACACATTGCATGCATTCAAGTTTCACAATGCACCACTTTTATGGATAACCTCAGATGACAAAAATTAGTAACTGTAGTCCTTTGTAACTGCATTTCAAATAGGGGTGCAACGATTAGTCAATTAATCAATGATTAATTAATCCTGACTCCACCACCTTTTGGTCTACCCAAATTTGATAAAATTATTAATATAATTCAAAATTATAGATTAATAAAACATGAATATGGAGAAAAATCATTAACTCTTTCCTGGCCATTGTCGCCTACCGACGTTTATAGTAATCGTTGCCGCTATGGCCATCGTCGCCTAGGGACGGCGGTAACAGTTTTTCATTGCTACGTCATCATGACATTCTTGTCCATCTGCTGTGTGAAATTCATATTCCTAGCATGACGATAAAGTCTCCAAAACAATTACAGAACGTAGAGAAGTGAATAATGAGTATTTTTCTAAACTGATATGGGCTTGATATGAGGCGGATCCGATGGTTACATAGCAGGCAGCATTCCACACATTCCATAACCGGCTGCTATGGGGGCGTGGCTTTGACTCGCTGCACTGTGTATATGGTGTGTTGTCAAACGTGTAGATCGGAAGAGCGTCGTGTAGGGAAAGAGTGTAGATCTCGGTGGTCGCCGTATCATTAGAAAAAAAAAA
>OMKY01252196.1:0-25727 GCA_900302395.1 Bregmaceros cantori | reverse complement strand
CCCCTCAAAAATAGGTCCACACTCTTTCACTAATGGCCCACACTGTTTTACAATTCTGGCTACACCACTGGTCTGTGCGTCTGTGTGCGTGTGTGTCTGTGCGTGTCTATCTCCGTGTCCGTGTGTGTCTGTGTGTGTCTGTGTGTCTGTGTGCGTGTGTGTCTGTGTGTGCGTGTGTGTGTCCGGTGATGTATCATCAGGACACAGCTGCTGTTTACTGACACAGAGCTTTGACACAAGAAAAGTCTCTTCATCCTGGATCTGAGTGTGTCTATGAGTGTATGCGAATGTGTATGTGTGTGGGTTTGTGTACATGTGTGTTAATATGTGTGTATGTATGTATATATGTATGTATGTATGCATGCATGCATGTGTGTATGAGTGTGTATGGATGTATGTATGTATGCGTGTGTGTGCAGAGTTAAGAAGTTTTAAATGTTTTAATGATTGATTGTTTGTTTGTTTTTTAAGTTATTTTTTCCGGCGCCAGCGCCATTTTTCCGTCTTTATTGGATAGGGTTAGTCGGAAACTGGGTTGAAGAGATCGGGGGTAGACATTGCAGACAAGTCGACGAGCGTAGTCGAACTCGCGACACTGCGTACGCTGCGGTAGACACAGCGCCACTAACATGAATGGGGTCGCATTGGGTACGGTGTCCATAACCACCCGGCAATGATTGATTGATTTTTAAATTGTAACTGTGAGGGATTACATTTAAAAAATAAACAGTAATCCCATTACCACATTTACCACCAGAGCTACCAGACCAATCAGCTTTAGTGACATGATTTAGTTATGTCGATCAATGTACATTGTCCCTGTTCAAATAAACAAATACAAATTTCGAAAGTAAAGTAAGAGACATTACATTCCTTCACTTTTTGAAGGAATGTAAATACTAAAAGTACTGAGTAACTTTTAGTATTTTTTTCATTAAATAAAATTAAATAAATAAGAGAGCGAGAGAGAAAGCGCCCGAGAGAGAGAGGATACGCCCGAAAGAGAGAGAGAGCGACCGAGAGAGAGACCGAGAGAAAGAGAGAGAGCGCCCGAGAGAGACAGAGAGAGAGCGAGAGAGAGTGTCCGAGAGGGAGAGGGAGAGAGACTAAACGCCAATATATGTGCCAACCGTTCCCAAAAGGTGTCACTAAGATGACGCTTTTTGCGTGCCTTTCCATGATTTTTCATTTCATCAATTATGTAATTTGGTGCAAATTAAATAAATGAATAAAATACAAATTGAGTCCTGACCATTCGTAGATGTCGCCGTGCCATCGTTCAGGTTGTCTGCCTCTTCTTATTTTACCATCCAATAATCTACACAAGGCAGAGTAACTATGTACTCTATGAGTAACTCTACAGGATTACAATTTAACTCATTCAGTGCCAGCTCTTTTTAAATTTGGCACGTCCCAGTGCCAGGGTTTTTACAACATGTGTGTGTTTTTTCAAGACCCACAGAACCTCAAGTTCTGTGTCCTTGTCAACAAAACGCATACCAAAGGAAACTTCAGACTTACTACCTGTTTCAATTCTTTATTTATAGTCTCCAGAATATGGGTGGGTATCACTAAAAATGCTGATTTGACAAATTTGCGTAAATGCGGGTAAAGTATCAATTTTGTCCGCTAGGTATACATTACCACTACATCGCCTCATGTAGGCCACCGAGAGGTGGTGTGTGGTGCCACCTGGCAAATCTTTTTTTATTTTCTGCGATGTCCCCTCCCCCGTATCTTCATCCAAGTTCCCGATTTAATCCTGTCACTATCTCTAAATAAGGAATGAAAAGCGGCGCTTGCGCCCAAAAAAGTGCTACTCACCAATGTCGTGGCTGGTCGGGTTGTAGACATTGAAGCGTGGTGGGAATATGAAGTGTTCGATGCCAAACGACTGGGTGTAGCGGCCGGTCTTGTTGAAGTCATGCTGGCCGAGCACCACACGAACATGATGCTTCAACGGGCTGGAGGACATAGATGATATCTGAATAACCCAGAGGTATACAGTCGTTGCCAACTGCTGAAGGGATATCCCCAAAATCCGATCAAAACCAGAAATGTTGTAGAGTCAGGTTTTTTGTAGGAATTATCATCAGCGTTTTTGTCAGGGTCTAAGAATTAGACGGTGCTGTTCCTGTCCAAATCCCCCTTGGGACGAATAAAAATAATCTTGAATCTTGACGAAGGAAAAAGTCTGCCATCTTGAAAAATGTTATGCTTGAAATTATATTCTATTTTCTCTCTTTTTCTCCCTCCTTCCCTCAGGAAGGCACTATTGAGCCCTGCGTACCAAAACCTCTGACTGAGAAACAGTTTCTTCCCATGTGCGGTGATGCTACTGAACACAGGGGGTACCTGCTTGATATTTTGACATGTTACATGTGCTGATCCTCTACCAATGCCACTTCATAACTTATGTGCTGCTTTTCTTTCTTTTCGTGTTGACCTTGTTCACTAACTGTTGATCTTGAGAAAGTTCATGTATGTGTTCTGCGGTCATGTATATGCAACAGAGCGAATTAAAATGAATCATGCATCTTGAATCTTAAATGCATATGCTTTATCTTAAAATCAAATTATTGGGAACGAGATTGTGACGTCACTCATGGAAGCCTGCTTCCACTAGAGGAGTAGCACCTCCTCGTTTCAAGCGGAGTTGCATGGATACATGTGGAGTTGTTTACATTCCTGCACCCTGCCAAAAGCATGCCTGGGAATCGTTGCGTTAAAGGCTGTGGAGCATCATCGCGCAAGTTACATTTCTTTCGTTTCCCCAAATGGAACGTTACCGCAATCCAACAAGACGGAAAGACGCCGTCTCCATGGCTGCTGCTGGACGATTACACCATCGACTGCATTCCGGACAGGACGTGGGTGTGTTCGCTACATTTCCATTCAGGTTCCATTCATGTTACCTAAAATATTTGTCAAATGAGTGTCTAGTATCTACTAGTAGTATTTCAATGCTGCGTTTCCTTCGCACCGAGTTGGTGCGTCCGAGATGCCTCACAGCACTGCGCGTAGAACCACGTGACCGCGTAAGGACCAACGGGGTGGCCGCATTATCTCGGAGGCTCCAACTTGTAGCTTAATGGAACAGGTGCGTGCAGCCGCACCGGTCAACATGTGAACTGAGATCGGCTGTTGACATTCAAGGCCGCTTCTACTACGTATAATGAGCTCCTCCGCAACCAATGCGATGCGTTTGGAAGCGGGCTCGAACACAAGTCACGTGATCGCTCGATCCTAATTGTGAAAACAAAGCTGAAGAAATTTGTGGCAAATCCATTCACTCGGTCAGAAGTTATGGACCAAACAAAAATGTGGCCATTTTAAATCCCGCCATCTTGTGACTGTTGGCCTCGAAAATGTCATCAGTTCATAGACCTACCCTAGAGCAATAACACATAACACAACACAATAACACTCTTGGACAAAATCATCCATCCGTTGTAAAGGTATCACGGTAACACAAAGTATCTGCCGCGGCGGTGGCACAGCAGATAC
The DNA here is from genome assembly GCA_900302395.1 of Bregmaceros cantori. Taxonomy (NCBI): domain Eukaryota; kingdom Metazoa; phylum Chordata; class Actinopteri; order Gadiformes; family Bregmacerotidae; genus Bregmaceros; species Bregmaceros cantori. Next base: position 22,220 of record OMKY01252196.1, on the reverse strand, counting down.
TAAGTCTATAACCAGTGCGCCACAGGGCCAGCACTAACCTAATCAATGTAAATATGATGATTTCGCTATCTCCGCTTACAACATTTTCATGTTAGTCATATCAGCCTACTCTTCCGTGCTGGCTTACAGCATATTGGAAGAGGGGTTTCCACTCGCCCCCCTGTCTCCCAATCCAGAGGGGGACACTCTACCGCTAGGCCACTGGACTGGTAAAGTAAATATTGTAATTTTATTTTCATTTATTTATAATCATTTTCACTGTCTCTTTTCGGAGAAGACTGTGCACCTTCTCCAGTGCTTTTGTGTTTAGGGTACTTACTTGCGGAAGAAGCAGTGTGCTGCTGAAAGCACCCAGCAGGGGGCGATGAGTGATCCTCCACAGAAGCTGTGGTCTCTCCCTGTGATGAAGATAGCTGCGGTCCAGGGGTGGGAGCCTGGGAGAGCCGAGCTGCCTCCGATGATACGAACCTGGGGCAGAAAGCAGGTTTTGTTGGTAATGGAACAAGAAAACAACTACGAGTATGCAGTCGTTGCCGACTGGGATATCCCCGAGACACGAGAGCAATTAAACCCAAGAATATAGTAGAGCCATGCTTTCTGTAGGATTCAACAATTTCTTTCAAGGAATCCAAATTGTGATGGATTCCTTGACAAAGGAAAAAGTCAGCCATCTTGAAAAATGTTATGCTTTATATGAAATTAAGTTTATATGCTTTACTACGATAAGTTATTTTTTTGGGTGCAAGTGCCGTTTTTCATTCTTTTATTGAGAGAGATAGTGATAGGATTAGCTAGGAAACTAGGATGAAGAGTCGGAAGGCAGGGGTGGGGGGAGGAGTCATTGAAGAAAAGCTGGATAGGGGATTAGAACCCGTGGCACTGCCCAGCCTATGGTCTGGGGGACGCGCTCTATAACCACTCTGGCACCGCACCCCCTATATGCTTTATCTTAAGACCAAACAAATACATGGACCCCCTGGGGGGTCCCCGCAGACCCCTAGGGGTCGTCGGACCCCTGGTTAACAATGGGGGATGTAGAGGACGTTAGCTTGACAGAGGTCATTGATACCTGGGGTCTCCTCTTCTTCGGACGTATCCCACAGGTGGGTTTGCGTTTCCTGGTGGGAGGGCGTGTCGAGATGATCTGGGTGATCCCTGGTCCAGCGTACATGGTTGTGAGCTGCTTGCGGGTGGCTGGAACACACACATTTTAAAACTGTTCAATCATATGATGTGGGCAAAGGCCAACCAAGAGCCTGCTATTATTATTGTATGCATGTATTACGTGCCGAGTGATATGATTTGCCAAAAACACCAAGAAAGGACTTGAGCCTAAAGAAGTTGGGAGTAGCAGAACAGGGGAAGTGAGCCAGAGATTCTCTGATTCTGGTGCCGTGGAGGGACGATGGGTGTCTCACTCTGTAACTGCCTGTGTCGATTGCTGAATTGTATCCTGGTGAATACATCCACACCGTCTGATCAATGGAGAACCTGGTAAGATGATTTTTGATGATTTGGAATCTTGAATATTGTGTGTGTTATTTAAAAAGAATGGTGGTAACTTGCGATATCCTATTCCACACCCAAATGAAGAACGGGAGGCAACAGAAGAAAACGAAGAAAACAGGGCGACAATTCCATACATCAGAGGACTCACAGAACGCATAAAGACAAGGTCAATAACAAAGCACAACGTCATGGTGGGCGTCAAACCACACACAAAACTCAGACAAAGCTTGGTGCGCCCAAAAGACAAAATTCAAGAAGACAAAATAAAAATCTATGAAATCACATGCAAGACGTGCAATAAAGTAAGTATTGGAGATACACATAGAAATCTTAACACAAGGAAACAAGGAATGCGACAAATAGACAAAAGAAAGGCTAACTTGCACCCAAAAACAATCGGCATTACAAAGTAATCTTTTTTTATTAGTGATTTTTTTGGCCGCAAGCACGTTTATTTTTTTTTTTTTCATTCTCTTTTGAGGGATATTGATAGGATTAGCTCAGAAACTAGAAGCGTCAGGGAAGACATTACAGAAAAGCCAGAGAGGGGATTAGATAACCACTCTGCCACTGCACCCCCACATTACAAAGTAATCTTAAATCGACCATCTGGGACCACTGCAAAAGGAACAATCATGTGATGTATTGGGTCAGTGCAAGAATCATAATCTCAGAGAGAAACAGATATCAACGATGGATAAAAGAAGCAATAGAGATTAGAAAGCGAGACAATGACTCCAACAGAGCCCAGGGGGCGTACACCCCCTCACTCATTTGGGATTCAATCCTTCAACAGCTGGCCGGAACACGCCCACAAGGAAGTGATATAGCTACCGCGTCCCCATGGCAACAGGACGCCACTCTATGAAGAAGGTAGCTACCTCGCGACTATCCTTTACAGTAGCATCAGGTAAAAAAATGTTTGCTCCTAGCTGTTCCCATTCTTTAGTTATAGCCTCCAGAACATGGGTGGTTATCACAAAAATTGCTGATTTCTGACAAAATCTTGAATGAATGCGGGTGCAGTGCCGATGGTGGCCGCTAGGTGGCACTATACACCACCGCTACAGAAGCAGACACTGGGCCCCAGGGGGAGGGAGGCGGTGTATACCCATTTTTTTAAATCTATCTTTATCTCTGTATTTAAAAAGAACAGTTCACTTTTATTCAACAGAGTGAATGCTCACCAGGGCATTCTGGGAGGTCACAGTCTTCCCAGGAGATGGCACCTTGCTTGAGAATGTAGCACCACGGCATGCTGTCTCCATCAGGGTTCCTGGGAGGAAAGAGTGATGACGTGACCGTTTCAATGGTTGTATCGAGGAGGTCGGCCTGTAGTTCCGGTAGTTAAAGTTTCAGCCTGAAAGTCATTTCCAGTGCCATTTATTTTTCTGTGTCTTCGATTAGTTTTCAACATATCAACTGAGTGGGAGCACACACCTACCGCGTTATTATTATTATTATTAAGTTATTTTTTGGGAGCAAGCTGGAGAGGGCGATTGCTTGACCTGTGGTCTGGCAGCAGGACAGCAGGGGAAGAAAATCTGCATCCTGTTATGAATGTGTGAACTTGTCTATTAGAGCTGTGCAATTTGGCCTGGAAAGAAATATATTTTAATATATTTTTAGACGTTGATTTTCTGAAGAAAAAAAAATACTTTTTGTTTTGTCTTTCTATTTAAAATGTTGTTATGGCTCTCGCTTTTGGAGCAAAGAACCGTTGGAATTAATAGTACATTTAATATTTTATAACCACATAATTTTTAACCAAACCAGCCAAATGAAAGTGACGCATGACGTGAATTTGGTCCAGCATACCGCCGGCCAGGAACCAATTGTGCAGACAGTAATATCTGCCATTGGCAGGGTCTAGATCACGCTAGTCATGGCTGGTGTCCGTGAGACACGGGCCCACGTGTGGCTTATGATAGGGAGTAGTGGACGATGCCGTGATTGATCGAATGGACAAATTCCTAGTTCTACTAAAGTACTAAACCTATCAAAATGATGTGCTGCAATTACCGGTGAATTACTTTACACGACAATCTGATTTGGCAATTCTCAGAACTCAGAACAACATAACAGGAGTGTGCACTTTTCAGCGCTGATCATTTACATGAACCCACAGCAGAAGTGCTGTCTGTATGTGTCATTCTTCAACAAAAAAGCTAAACACATTTAAACAAAACAATGACAGCGACAGAAACGCACGCTATGCTATGCTACAATAAACAAGACAACCAACGATACATGTTGATGTGTTGCCCCCACCTACAGTAGTTGTGGTCCCCCAGTCCCTGTCTCCGAGCCTCGGGGCCCCGAGCCGTCAGCTCCGCGTGGAGCAACTCAGAGCCCCAGGAGAGGCACCGGGCTCCAGACACCGTTCTGTTCGCCAGACCGCGGTAAGACCGGCCACGCCCGTTGTAGCACCACGCCCCAGGCTCTATGGAGGACAGAGGCATGTTCCGCTGTTAACCCTCAGCCAACGGAAAAGCCTGTTTCGGGCTTTTCCATGCTTTAAGTAACCATGGATAAAACCTATAAATCATAGGAATTGCAAGGCCTCATGTGCCACAAGGCACGAAGTGGATAGGTAACAGGTAACATAGGAATTGCAGTACATATTTGGGCTTGGTTCTTTTTTTCAGAACCTCAGCTACCACCCAGCAACTCATCACAAAGAAAACAGGGTTTTTGTGGTGAAGAGTGCCGATCATTTGCTGGATGCTAGGGTCCGCAGTGACACCCCAGGGGGTCTGCGGAGGAATTACAGTTTTAAACTGAACTGGGGGTCCGCAAAAGGTCTGAATGTGGTGATGCGCATTTTTCAAAATATATTTTTATTGAGAGAATTCAAACAAGCAAACACACACATCAGCCACATTATGAGTTACAAATACAAAAAGATTCTCTCTTTTTTCTTTTTAATTTTCTTTATGTGGCTTTCATGCTTTCTAATCTCTTGATGCACCCATAATCACACATCAGGGTTCATAGGATACGAGGAGAGATAAAGTGAATTCAAGTGTTCGTATTCTCAGTGATCGTTCTGATGGAATTGTAGTCTTGTTTTCAAAATAATTGATGAATGGTTGACAAGAGGAAAATAATTTAGCTGTTGAGCCGCTGATAGTAAATGTAATCTTTTCCGAATCCCATCATATCCTCCAACCACGAACCCACAGAGGGAGGTGTTGGAGATTTCGATCCGAGCAACATCCTACGCCTCGCTAACAACGTAGCAAATGCAAAGACATTCGATTTTTTTAACGCTTAAGGCGCAGCCATCCAACGATACACCAAAGGTGGCCGCGTGATATATCCATTAAACACGATACAGCCTTCCTGGGTGCAGTTAGTGAATTTTTTAAGAAATGAAACAACACCAAGAGAAACAAACACGTTTAAACCAGCAGTTTAAAATAATACTTGTAGCAACCCTACATTTTATATTATCGAGCCATCATACAGACAGGGCCACGTGCCCTACGCTATACTACGCTAGCATATTCAATGCTGTATAATAGGGGTGTAAATCACACCCATCATGGCAATTCGATTCAGTATCGATTTTCTGACCCAACGATTCAATTTTTTTCGATACTCAAGAATTCACCACAATTCGATACGATTCGATACGATACGATTTCGATATGATTCGATTTTTTTTTTTTTTTACCCAACAGACTAGACAATGTTTCGAATTTGAAATAAATCAATGACAGCTGTAATATAAATATATGAAATATACATTTATTTAGATTGTATATAAACACATAGAGTCTATGGCCATGGCACACACGCCGTGTTTGTGTGTGTTAAGGAAGCGAGGACGGCGGCAAATAAGTTTAGCGCCACCCGCAGCACGGGAGTGAAATTACATCCAGGAGTAAATTGATAAAAATAGACAAGAGAAAAAAAACAATGCTCTTTGCAGACGTATCGATACATTGTATTGACAGCTGTTGTATCTATATATCAATACAAAATCGATATTATTTACACCCCTACTGTATAATGAAATCCCCCACGCTAGCACACGATTGAAGTGGTCTGATTTAATTTGCATGCAAGTAATAGAGTGATGATAACAGCATGTGGGGGAAGCTTCTAAACTGTGTCATTACACCAGAGCCTCACACTGTCTGGTGTGTGTGGTATGTCTGTGTCTGCCTCTGCACGCATTGTCTCACATATTAAAATATCTGTACATCTTTATTGTTGGATGGGACCTGGCACGTCGGAACACTCGCAACGCGTGTGTAGTGTATAGTGTGTGTGCATGGGTGTGGGCATACGTGTGTGTGTGGTTGTGAATATATGTGTGTTGTGTTGTATTTAAGATTTACCCTGGGGCATCCAGCAAAAGCAACAAGCTTCACGACTAGAGCCCGAGAAAGATAAAGAAACCGGCCTTACCGAATGCAAAGTGAATCCCCGCGTCCGCCGAGGCTGTATTGATACCCCAGGGTGTATGCTTTTATGTGTTTAAGTGTGGATGTGCGTGTGTGTGTGCATCGGTGTGGGTATACCTGTGTGAGGGTGTGTTTGTGTATATGTGTGTGCATGGGTGTGGGCGAACTGGGAATACGTGTGTTTGCGTGTGTAGTGTTTAGTGTGTGTGCATGGGTGTATGCTTGCGTGTGTGAGTGTGTGTGTATATGTGTGTATGTATGTGTGTTTGTGTGTGTGTAGTGTGTAGTGTGTATGAGCATGGGTTTGCGCATGTGTGTGTTTGTAAATTCATTCTATTATTATTTTCGGGGGGCACACGCCGCTTTTCACTCTTTTATTGAGAGAGATAGTGACAGCATTAAACCGGAAACTGGGATGAAGAGTCAGGGGGGAGACATGGCAGAAAAGCCGGACAGGGGATTAGAACCAGCAGCACTGCTCGACCTATGGTCTGGGGGGCGCGCCCTATAACCACCGCACGCCCCCAATGATACATTATGATTAATGTTTAATTTTATAATAATTGTGAACATGAAGTATTTCTAAAGCACTCACCCAGACTACAGCAGGTTCCAGCATAGGCCAGTTTACAGTGACACACCGTCTCTCCACTGGACACAATGAGACGACAGCTTCCTCCATTCTCACAGGGGTTACTGTGACACGCTGAGAGACACACACACACACACAGACATACAGATACAAACAAACAGATACACGCAGACACACATAGACACATACAGATACATGTGCACACACACACACACACACACACACACACACAAACAGACACACCTCGGTGAACATGACCCAACATCAAGTTCAAAACATGCTTCAAAGCAACATTGTCTGTGTTGAGTGACAGGAGAGGATAGGAAGAGAGAGGGAGAGAGACAGAAAGAGGGAGAGAGACAGAAGGGACAGATAGAGAAAGAAAGAGGGAGAGAGATAGAGAAAGAGAGAGAGCAAGTGGGGGAAGGAGGGAGAGAGAACACAAGAGAGATACAGAGAGCGAGAAAGGGTTGTAGAGGGTTAGAGAGAGAGAGAGAGAGAGAGAGAGAGAGAGAGTGAGAGAGAGAGAGAGAGAGAGAAAGAGAGAGCGAGAGGTGGTAGGACGGAGAGAGAACAAGACAATTTCATGACAGATGGGAGACTAAGCCACAGGCACAATCTATATGTTCACACAGACATACACATAAGAGGTCAGGGGCCGGCTTGTGGCGTAGCGGCGATGTGCCAAGGCAGCCCAGTATTTTGTAGTCTTACTCGAATTGTTTTTACAAATGTATTTTACTCTTACTCAAGTAAGAAATGCCGGTACTTTTGCCATCTCTGGCTAAGTGAGATCGCTTCCCCTCACGGTCATATACTGCACGTCCGCTCGCCCCCACTCTCTCACCCCCCTTTCACACTAACACTGTCATATAAAAAACATGAGAAAATTGCATTCGAGCTGAAAAAAGGTGACTTAAAAAAGTGGTATAGTCCATGTTTAATGGGAACAAGTAATAAGGAGAACCACTAGCAGCATTTTCCATTATCTGTGGAGTTAAGTATTGACAGCTCTCCATCGCTCACACCCAGCAGAAACACTTTGATTCATTACGTTTCCATGTCATCCGTTTCTTCTTCAAACGCACCGACCAACAAGACACCACCACAACCTCCGAGCTTGGCAACGGCGGCATGCCCCCCGGCAACGCCCGCTGCTCCTCAATCACTTAGTGTGACCTCAGCCTGCTTTAACCCGCCCGCAATGTCTGCCTCTTCCCAGAGAGGGCAGAAACTTCCAGAAAGTAAAAGTCTTGCACTGCACACAGCTGTTGTCACTATATATGAACTACAGGTATGCAGTCGTTGCCGTCGGCTAAAGGGATATCCCGGATAGAAGCTTCAATGAAACCTAGGATTGTTTTAGAGCCATGCTTTCTGTAGGATTCAACAGTTTCTTTCAAGGAATTCGAATTATGAGGCTGATCAGATGAGGTTGTATTACATATAGGTGGGTTGTATTATGTGAAGCATAATACAAAAATGCATTTTCCAAGCTTGTCACATCCATGCCTATGCTATTCAACTATTTAGTAGCCTATATTAATCAGATGTGATTACAAGAGCAATAAAATAGGCTGCAAATGTAAACATTGCTGAATGTGGCAACGTGAGCAGTCGAAAAATAACACATAATAAAATATTTAGATGATGTGGACTTAATGACTTTCAGCGCTGTCGTCTGTGTTCTAGTATAGATAGGCTATAGTTGCAGTTATACGCTACTACCTGGGGTTAAAATGTTATTATTTGGTACAAGTTTACAGCCAGATTTGGGATTCGGGACAAAAGCTTAGATTTTTTTGGGACATCTGGTCACCCTATGTCACAGTGGCCCTGTACAGGGTGCTTCCACGAGCGTTGGCATACAAGATTTAGAGTACGTGTTATCCCACAAAGGAAAAAGTCAGCCATCTTGAAAGACTTTATGCTTTACATGAAATGAAATGTACCGTATTTTCCACACTATAAGGCACACCTAAAAGGCATGCGCCTTATAGTCCAGTGCACCTTATATGTGGATTTTTATGGATCTTCTTATTATTTTTTCATTCATTTATGGAATCGCGCAATTTGTTGCATAAAAGGCCCGTGCGCTGAGCGTTACACGTTAAACACACACACACACACACACACACACTCTCTTGTTCACTGTTTTGTGCATACGCCCGTTTTTAAAAAATGAAATAAAATTGTAGTTAGTCATCGTATATATTTAGTTGTTGTGCTCATTTATGGAAGCAGACAATTTGTATAAGGCCTGTGCGCTGAGCGTTACGTGTTAAACACACACACACATAGATATAGAGGTAATGTGAATGTGATTTGTGGTTATCTGTCCTGTTTATCTTGGTGTGCCTTATAGTCCAGTGCACCTTGTATATGTTTTTTTTTTCTTCCAACGACTGCTCGTCGGGGGTGCGCCTTATAATCCGGTGCACCTTATAGTGCGGAAAATACAGTATGTACCTTATGTTAAAACCAAGCCATTATTGTGAAACCAAAGCTAAAGCAGTCAGTCGGAAGCTAAAGAACGAACAAACAAAAAATTGGCCATTTTGATTCCAGCCATCATATAAGTGTTGGCTTCCAAAATCTCATCATTTCATGAGCCTACCCCAGTGCATTAACATTCAAGTTACGTTCAAGTTACGTTATCGCGTTAACATGTCAAGGATTTTTGCTTTTGTACAATTGTACTTACATCCCTGAAACCCGGAGTGTCAGGGATGCAATGAATTTGCGTTGGCCGCCGCCGGCTCTGCCTGGTCCTTGTCTGCAAAAGACATCACCATGACAACCCACTGACCGGTAGCATGTAATATGACATCACAGCATCGGTTAGCGTTAGATTGGATAATTTTGACGTATCAAATGCTGTGATGTAAAGTGCAAATCCCAAAAACTATCCGCTTATGTTGTTAGGGTTACTCCAAAAACCTAGCCCTAATCCCTAACCTAACCCCTAACCTTAACCCTGACCTCCTACCACATACTAACCTAACACTAACCCTCAGTTTGACCTAATCTAACCATAACCCAACCTAACCCTAACCCCTAACCTAATCCTAACCTAACCCTAACAAAATAAGATGATCATTTCTGGGATTCAAACTTTACATCACAGCATTAAATAGGCCAAAATAATCTGATCCAACACCAGCCATCGCACTTTGCGGATAATCCCTTTAGCGGTTGGTGTCGACTGCATACCTCTTGTTTACTTTTATGCTTTTTTGTAAGTTGTTCAAATCACAAGTTGTTAACATTTTAACATTTACCAAGTTGTTAACAGAAGGCACTTCCGAAAAAGAAAAAAAAAAACAATTTAGCCTTCTCCCCGGTCATGTTCTTGTGTAAACAACACCTTTAGTGAGAGTGTGGCTTCTGTAAAACCTCTTCTTGGGAGCATGGCTCGTTAACTTCAAGGTGTGTTACCTGAGTCACAGCTGGTGACTCAGACGCTGGCACGGCTTCACACAAACACACAACGAGACTTGCCGAAGGTGCACGTGCGACAGACCAAGGCAAACCACACATAATCCCTGTTCCCTATATAGTGCACTATATGGGACGCACGCCATTTTGTAGGTGTGTCTGAATTCTCCATGTACCCTATATAGAGCACTCAAAGTATCCCGATACATCTGCAAGAGTGTCAATCTTTTTTCTGATCTACTTTTATCAATTTGCTCCTTGAAGTAATTCACGGCAGCCCGCTGCCGGGGCTCACCCGGAGCTGCGAGTTTCTGTTCCCGTCGCGAGCCCTAGGTGAGCCCCCACCCCGGGACGGGAAGGGCGCACGGCGGCGCTGAGGAAACGCCGGGTGGAGTCCCCCCCCACCCCGCTTTCAATTCCCATTATTATTGTTTTTATTACTATTAAAAAGTGAACTAAAAGTGAACTGTCTCCGCCAATAGCAGAGGAAGAATAATTATATTCACTACGCTTGATGGGTTGCTGGCTGAATGGCACCGTGCGATTGGCCGAGAACGGAGAGATGTGGAGCGAGCGGAGCGGCAATGCCTGCTTCTCCCGTTCGCCCCTCCACCAAAAAGTGACTTCAATGCCGGTTGGATGCACTGCGACTGCCCCAAAAGATGAACATGTTTTATCTTCGGCTTCTTGGTGTTTTCGGCGACTAGATGCTGCAAGAGCGACGGAACGGTAGCATTAAAATACACTGCGGTGACTTCTATTCGCAGAAGTTGCTTCAAATTTTACGCGTAGTCGCTCAAGTCGCCAGGTCGCCTAACCATTTACTTTAATGTTATTTTGGTCCTCAAGTCGCCCAGGTCGCGCTTGGTTTGTACACACAGTTAGTGTCCAGATACATATTGTACAAAATGTATATAGTGGTGTTTACATTAGACTGTATTCACTAATGTTAATAGTTCTTGTAGATCGGTGTTGTTGTGCAAAATAGAGTACATGTACAGCATCAAGTCTATAAAAAGTAACAAGTCTGTTTTTTGGAAAGTTAAGGAGTAGAAAGTACTGATATTCTGTTGGAAATGTTCTGAGTACAAGTGCAATGCTCTGAGACAAAAGTTGTCAGAGAAATAAGTAAATACTTCTAAAAGTACTAGTTACTTGAAAAAAATGTACCCAAGTACCGTAACAAAGTATTTCTACTTAGTTATGTCTCATGTCTGCAAACCACACATATTCATAACTACATTAGCACACACACAAATGTCCATACGCACACAATGCAAACAGACACACACAACACACACACACACACACAACACAACATGCCGTCACCCAGGTAACATGCAAGGTGATCAAAGCGCCAGAGTGCGCTATTGTGTTTAGCACCGACACACAGCAGCGGGCCGCTATGTCAGGCTCTGATGTCGAGCAAGATTCGGGACCTAACAGCGCTGCGAGGGAGTGATCGGGAGGGTGGACGTTACGCTCGGCTGGGATTAAAGAGAGCCTGGTGGGTGCGTCATCATGGAAAAAATACCTGACTTGGTTGTCAGGTATGTTAAGTGTTGCACGGGATGCCATCTCTCCCCCGTGGAAGATTGGGTTCTTCCCACTAGCGCCGCTAGCCTGACGAGCCAGAACCAACGAGTCGCCCACCCATCGCACACGATGACAACGATTATTGGGTCTGGTAAAACCAGGGTTGAAAAACAATAAACAATAAAATTGTGTTATCCAGTCACAGCGCAGTAGGTGGGACATGCGGCATGGAGGCGTGACAACCAAACTCCGCCCACGTCTCAATTTGAATAATTCAATTATTCAGCCCGTATATGGGCGACTGCTTAATTTGCCCAGACCTTATGAACCGTCTGGCGATGTGCGATCAGTAATGGAAGACTTTTAAATGGACAATGTTATGCCTGTTCTTCTGACAGTGATGATACCATCATGATGTCTGCCGTCGCCAAGCCGTGACATCACCATGCAACAGCCCTATTGACGCAATGCTTAAATTGGAGTCAATTTGAAAAATAGAATGTAAATTTATAAGGCAGATTTTGTCATTTATGTAGGTAATACTTTCTGTTACGGTACACTACTTACCATGCAATTACCTTCTAAGTACTTGGAAATAATCAATATTTACCAAGTAATTACATGGTAGCTATGATGTTGGTGCCAGGATATTACTTGCCTACTGATTCATTTCTCCACCAGGGTATTACTAAATAACTACCAGGTAGTTATATTTACAGTCTTACATATGTTAGTATGAAGTTGTTGCCCGCTTATTAGAGATTAAAGTCATCATAGCTACCATTTAATTAAATATCCATCACTACAGAGTAGTTACCAGGTAATTACATGGTAATTAGCGTGCCATAAAATAAAAACTTACCCATTTGTAATTACCAAGTTATAACCTGATAACACCATAGTTAGCATGTAATCTTTGTAAATATGTATCACTACCGACTACTGAGTAGTTACTTTTTTTACTGTTATTAAATTACCATCAATAACAATTAATCAAAACCGGTAAGTATTTTTTTCAACTAGGCCGAGATTGAGATTGATTGAGAATCTCATCTTTTCTCCAGGCCACTGCTAAAGGAGTTCTGTTAACCGATCAAAACTATCAAAACATTAACAACAACTTATCAAAAACTAGGTATTTTCTTCAACTCGGCTGAGATCAATTGAAAATCTCGATCTCCTCTTTCTTCTTTCTTCTCTCTTCTTTCCAGTCCTCCGCTAAAGGAGTTCTGTAACCAATCCCAATTACTATTCACAACTGGGCAATCAAGCTGCTATATTTCTCAAATCAAAATCGGCAGCTTCGGCTGTGATTTTGGCACTATATCTGTTGAGTTATTTTGTAGGAACCCAGAGGTGTTGATAGGTGCCAGTTAGCGTGCCGCACATGCCCTCTGTGTGACCCCCTCACGTTCCTCCACTACTGTCTCTTGTGTAGAATAAAGTCGGTGTCACGTGTCCTGGATGTGGGACGATGAAACACAATAGGTACAAAAAATACACTATTTGATCTTTCTCCGTAGGGGCAGCCCCACTGCTGCGGCAGAGGTAGAAAGTAAATGCATAGCAGGCAACTTACTTCATTTAGTCCTCCATACGTGTAAAGTCAAATTCTTCCTCCGCATTTAACCCTGAGATGTGTATCATTACCTGGGCCAAGCAGGTCATGTTTTCGGTCTTGTTGGTGTGTCTGTCAGCAGGATAACTGAACAAGTTATGCATGGATCTGGATGAAATTGTGTAGACTTGTTGGAAATGACACACGGAACAAGTGATTACATTTTGGTGCATTTCTGTAGCCTTTAAGTGACAATAGTAACAACTGTTATGAGCTTACAAACTGTGATCTGACACAGCTCAGATAGTGTAGCGGTTAGCCGCATGGTCTGCCAAGCTGGAAAATATTTATTGTTATAACTATAATCCTGCATACCACCAAGAGCATGCTCGCGTACCACTGGTGACAAGTGATTACATTATGGTGCATTTCTGTAGCCTATGAGTAACATAAGAGCGTCTAGATGTTTTGGCATCAGTGACCCCATGGCCTTGGCGCAGGTTTGCACTCTCGCACAGTGATTCTAGTTGACAATGGAAATAAACTCCATGCTGATTCCGATTACACGGTAATCGTTCGATCTTGAGTACATACACATTCTCTCTCTCTCTCTCTGCTCGGACAGTGCAGTATCACAAGAATGCAATTATCTTCCTTAAGACCAACCAGCAATTTCTCCCTTCTTTCTTTGTCTACTCCCTTCTCTCTCTTTAAAAAAAAAGTTTAAAAAAAGGTTTTATGTTGGTGAACAAGAACAATTGATTAACTAGAAGCACTCAGAGAGTGCAAACCTGTGCCGTAGTGGTAAAAAAAAATTGTACTTTTAGTGCCCGCAGCATGTGTGGAAAGTGACAACCCATTATCAATGCAAGTGCTCGTAGAGTAGCGCGATTGCGATTGACGCCACCGACAAACATGCTCAGCACAAGTCAACTACATTACCCAGCAGCCACCACGACCTGGAAGTCTGGTCACGTGACCGCGGTAAGATCTATTGGTAAGTTGGTGATTAAGTATTATTATGTTAATTATAGGCTACAGAAATGCACTAAAATTCACCATGTCACCAGCGTTCACTCTCCAACGCCTCTGCTTAAAACCTTTCACACTTCCTGACGGAACCTGAATCACAGTGAATGGCGTCCCGGTAGGAGCTGTAGGAACTGGTCTCACCACTGTAACGAACCCGTTTGCACTTGGCCTCGCCCGCCACGCACGTGCACTGTTCCACACTGCGCATGTGGATGCGTCCCCACGACTCCCCGACGTCATAATGGCGCAGGTGCAGGCTCTCGTAGCATTTACCTGGAAAAAGACAATAGATTGAAATGAAGACATTGTTATTTTCCTATCTTTTCTGAAAAATATTTATATGTATATTAATGCATTCAATTATATTAATGCATTTATTTTTATTAATGCTTTAATTTTTATTAATGCATTTATTTTTTATTAATGCATTTATTTTTATTAATGCATTTATTTTTATTAATGCATTTATTTTTTATTAATGCATTTAATTTTTATTAATGCATTTATTTTTATTAATGCATTTATTTTTATTAATGCATTTATTTTTATTAATGCATTTATTTTTATTACCCCACGTCACCAACATAGAAGTGAAAGCAAGCCACCGGAGCATATGAAGACCTCCTAACCACACAAAAAAAACTAAAATGGTGTAGAATTAAAATGTCACATGATCCCGAGGACTCTCAAAAACAAGCCTTCAAGGCACAGTGCCAGGTGGAATGAGGAGGGGAAGATGGAGAAAGCGATGGGAAGATAATTTATGTAATTGTATCATCAACTATTACCTAGGCACTAAAGTCACTTTTCTGTATGTGTGGTGGCACAGCAGTTATAGTGCGCTCCCACCCAGACCATAGGTCGAGCAGTGCTGCGGGTTCTCATCCCCTCTCCGGCTTTTCTGCAATGTCTCCCCGACTTTTCATCCCAGTTTCCCACCAAAAAAAAAACGGCGCTTGCGGCCAAAAATAACTTGAAAAAAACTAAAACAAAAAGAGTTTTTGTGTGTAAGCAGGATAAAAGACAACTTCCACCTACTGTGTTGACAGAGACGTCCACTGAAGGCGCCCGAACACGAGCATTCAAAGGTGTGTCTGTGTGGCACGGCGGTGCACTGACCTCCGTTCAGACACGGGTTCACCTGACACGGGTCCAACAGTCTCCTCGCTGCAACAACAACAACATAAACAGAGTTGGCAAAAGTGTCCAGATCTATTACTTGAGTAATAGATCTGGACACAGATCTATTAAAGCGGTGATTCAGCTGACAGGAACGAAAGTAACCGTTCCGGGAACAATATTTTTTTGTTGTAACTGGTTCGGGAATGTCAATTTATCGGTGGAACTCATAACCAGAAACTTTGGGATAAAATGATTTTCATGTTAATACAGTTGCACTGAGGTTTGAATGTCCACCAAATATTTGTTCCTTGTATGAACAATGACTAAACTTAACATTGCACAATATGGGAGGGGCATGCGGTGGCCGAGCGGGTAGAGAGCACGTCGAGCCCACAGGTCGAGCAGTGCCATGGGTTCGCACAATCCCACCGGCTTTTCTGCAATGTCTCCCTCCGACTATTCATCCCGGCTTCCGACTCTCAATAAAAAAGAATGAAAAACGGCGCTTGCGCCCAAAAAGGACCAGGGTTCAGGACCAATATTTTCGTGGCGGAGTGGTTCCGAGAACCAAAACATTAAACATAGGCCTGTCTGAACCGTTTGGAACAAAAATAATTGGGTTTTCAAGCCGTGGTTGAAAATAGATATGTTCATTCCATCACAGCATCAATAGTAAAGCATGGGTGTTTGTGGTCTCCTGTGACAGAGTCTCAGCACACCATGACGTAACCGGCTTCCAAAAGACACATGAATCCCAGCGCTCTGCTGTGATTACAGGCATTATCATTACAGCACATAGTCTGTGGCTCACTGTGGAACAACAGGTGTGTTGTGTAATACACACAGAAATATTCATAGACATAGAGCAATGCTTGCAGAGCAATGCAACGCAAACCTAAAAACACTGGTGTACCTTGCTGAGACCGCGAGATAAGCAGGGCTTAAAAACGAAATTATTTTTTAAACGTTCCATTCCGAACGGTTCAGGTAGGCCTATATTTAACGTATTCGTTCTCTGAACCGTTCCATCACCAAAATATCGGTCCCGAACCAGTTCGGAACAAAAACATTTTGTTTGCTCTTAAAGTTCTTTATATTGTGCAATGTTAAGTTTAAATATAGTTTATACAGAATATATTTGGTGGACTTTCAAACTTCAGTGTAACTGTATTAACGCCATTACGTTCGCTTCCTCGTCTGTCCACAAGATGGAGCCCCAGATGCATGGGGCTTGATGACCGCGCCTGCCGGTGGCGAATGACAGCTGTGTGCCGCGTCTCCTCTCGTCCACTTGAATTGTATTTTCGGGACTTTCGCCGCCAAAACAAGCAGCCACCAAATCCGGTGGAAACACACCGTACAGTAAGAAATTAGAGATGCTATTGTTTATATATAATCCGTAGTGAATACGTGGTGGACCTCAGGGCCACAGAAAGGGCTAAGCAGAAAACCTCCCGTCAATGTTGTATTTAGTCAAACAATAGTTTAGTATAAAAATCATAATAATTTTATCCAAATGTTTTCAACTGACCAAATTGTGGCCACATGGCTTGGACAGAGCTCATACAAACTCTGTTTCTTGTAATAATGTTTGTGTGTTAGTGTTTGTTAGTCAGTGTGTGTGCGTGTGTGTCTGAATGTGTCTCTCTGTGTGTCAGTGTGTGTCAGTGTGTGTGTGAGTCAGTGTGTGTCGGTGTGTATCAGTGTGTGTGAGTCAGTGTGTATGTGTGTGTGTCTGTGTGTATTAGTGTGTGTGAGTCAGTGTCTGTGTGTGTCTCTCTGTGTGTCAGTGTCTGTGTGTCAGTGTCTGTGTGTCATTGCGGGTCATTGTGTGTCAGTGTGTGTGTGTGTGTGTGTGTGTGTGTGTGTGTCATGTGTGTCAGTATGTGTGTGAGTCAGTGTGTGTGTCTGTGTGTGGCTGTGTCTTTGTGTGTGTGTGTGTGTCAGTGTGTGTGTGTCAGTGTGTGTGTCAGTGTGTGTGAGTCAGTGTGCGTGTCTGTGTGTCTGTGTGTGTGTTCATCGTCACCATTATTAGGAGGAGCACAGTATCCTCTCTTGCGGTCTCGGTCAAAGTTGTGTGTCAGGGAACACCTGTTATTGACAAACACAGTTCACTTACAGGACATGAAAGTTAACATCCATCATACAGAATCAGAATCACTTTTATAGACAAGTTCGGCGGGCATTTCCGGTCTCTGAACATCAAGTCCAGGGTCATCTAGTTTGCCGTGCTTTTGGCTATTTTTCAACATGTTTTTTCGGTGGGCACACACACCTACAGGGTTATTTAAAACGGATGGTGGTAACTTGCGGTGTGCTATTCCACACCCAAATGCTCTCATGCGGATCTGTGACCCACAAATGCATGATTTAACAATCAGTGCAAGTCGTTCCATTTTCTCATTCCTTTTGGAATAACTAGAAGAAGCAGCCAGCTTATTGGTCCAGAAGAACATGTGACCACTCGGTGAGTAACTTCAAGTCGGATTTTGACTGTATTTCATCAATATTTATACAAAATTGTGAATGTGTAGCTGGTCACAGACCGACACCTAGTGGTCGGATTTTGAACTGGCGTGCGTTTTGGGTGTTTTGTGAGCTCGGACCTTAGTCCAGTACCATAGTTGGCACAGGCAAGAATAAGGCAAAGTGACCTTAAGAACGGCGGGACAAAATGACTCCCACCAGTGTTTCACACGTAAACCCGTCTATTGCCAGGTCGTGGATGAACGTGAAAGAAATAATGAATAAATAAAAATAATAATAAAAAAGGTAATGATATATATACAATTTCCCCTTCAATATTTGCATTTGCAATGTTATCCATACACATACAATAGGGCTGTTGCAAGTGACGCCACAGCTTGGCGGCGGCAGACATTTTGGTGGTATACGTACATTTAAGTGGTATATCTAACCACTTCACGACCATTATATACGGGCGAAAACAATGGACGCAGTTAGGCTGCCACCTGCTGGCGACTGATAGTATATTAGCATGGATGCATCTATAATAGAAGACTTTTAAACGGACAAGTTTAAGCAAAACCACAGAACACAGAGCGCCAGGGATGTAATGGCTTTGCGTGCATGCTTAATGTTAGACACATTACCATAGTTTGCTTTTACCATATTTTCACTGACATTCATTAGTTGAGGCGGGAGCCAGAGCCACTGGAGCTTAGGTGTCCCATGTTAGGCAGTGGCCCACATTAGGACAATCCACCCCACATGAAAGCAATATTAAGTGGAGTGTGACTGAAATGAATACATTAAGATTTAACAGATTGTTATCCTGAAACAAGTGAAACATGGTCAGCTTTCTAGATGATCCTAGTTAAGATCCAGGTCTTCATGTCATGTGTTTTTCAGTGCTAATTAGCACTTATCCAACACACATGTACAATACAATTTAAGTAAGCAATGAAAAATTAAATTCAGCCAATCTTATATACACACAGACACAGACACACACACAGCAACACACCAACGCAGACCCAAACACATGCTTGTAAACCCAGCCACGTTCCCCATGGGTGATTGGATGCAGCCCTGCATGTGAGGAGCAGATGGAGTTAGATCATCTTAGATCACCACTTCCCTCGCACTTTTATTGAATATATTTCATAAAATGGAGCGAGAGAGACACCCAGGAAATGAAGGATGGAGGAGAGACGGCGGGCGGCACGACTGAAGCTAGCGACTGAAAGTCGTCCCACCATATTTAGCTGATCGTCGCGGAACCTGAGGTCCACATTGGGCGTTTTCAGAATGGGTATGCAGTCGTTCAGCATTGCAACGCAGAACAGCCATCACAATGACAAGGGGTTTTGTTTGTTTGTTTGTTTGTTGGGCGTGGTCACGCACAGACAGATCTGACGTTTGCAGAGGCTGGGTGTCAATGTTTGTGGTCGACCGGTCTTTGCCAACCTTGCTGAACTGTGCTGAAGAATCCTGAATAAAGAGAACCTCCGTGCTATACATCCAGTCTGGTCATTGTGGAAAGGGTAAGATGATCTGTGATGTTTGGGAAATTATACAATGTGTATTCAGCAAATCAACTGTCTGGCATGAAAAAAAAAACCTAAACAGCTGATTAATTCTAGTAAACCGACCTAAATGAATGACTAAATGAAATTAGAATGTACAAATATTTTTAATGCACATTTTTAAAATGTGAGTAGTATACATTTCACAGGGATGGTCTCAGCTGCCTAAAAGTTAGCTTTCACAATATTCCATAGAAGGAAGTGAGTGACTCAGAGTTCTGATGAAATCCCGGGAAGGTTAGACTCTCTCTCAATGCACCTCACAGTCCGCTGTACTGTATATATGAAAAATAGGTTGGAAATAGCATGCTATACAGTTCACAGAGGCACAACTTGTCACCAGGCAAGGCAGGCAGCTCCCACTACTTGGCAGACTTATAATGAGTTGTTAAAAAAGGTTAAGAAGCTCTAAACCCTTTAAACTCAGTTTAAACTCAGTTTAAACTCAGTTTAAAGGGTTTTTGTTGTTGTTGTTTTGAAGCAAATTGACAATTACCATAAATCATGTATGCTTGATTTATGGTAATGGTGCAAAATTCCATGTATTTCTTTTTTTTTTTTGGGTGCAAGCACCATTGTTCATTCTTCATCGAGAGAGATGGTGACAGGATTAAATCAGAAACTGGGATGAAGAGTCAGGAGGAGACATTGCAGAAAAGTTAGACAGGGGATTTGAACCTGCGGCACTGCTCGAACTGTGGTCTGGGGGACGCGGTCTCTACCCGCTCGGCCATCACGCGTACCCCCATTTATTTATTTATTTATTTTTTAACCTTTTTTTCCCCCAAAATACCATTTTTTTGACAGCGTTAGAGTGGAAGCGGGATTAGAGGGCAGGGACCGTGAGGGGAAACCATCGCACTGCGCTGCGTACGCTGTAGTCTTAAGCCACAGCAACAAGACAATGTACGGGGCTACCTTGGAGTAGCGTGTTTAACCACTACGCCACGGTGCCAGCTGCTATTATTATTGCAAAAGCAGAGTGAATGTAAGTCAGGATTCTCAATAGGAGGCCACCTTATATCCAATCTAAGTTATGCTGACGACATCACGGCTTGAGGGGGGGGACATTTTGGGAGTCGCACGTACGTTGTATACGTAGTATATGTATACGTATGGTGAAGTGCTATAGCTTAACTCTTCACATCCATTGTATTAGTGTATTTTAAGATTTTCCCTGGGGTATCCAGCAAAAGCGACAAGCTTCGCAACTAGAGCCAGAGAGAAATCAAGAAACCAAGGCCCCACCGATGTAAAGACCCTGGCTCTCAACCTCCAGCGTCCGCCACGGCTGTTGACAACCCGGCGTTGGGGTTTAATGTGAAAGCAAATGAACTGTAGCTACACTTTTAAATTGTCAGTCATATGAAAATATCACTCTCTGCCTGTTCGTCTGATCGTGGTGTGGCGCCCAAGCTGTGGCACCACCATATACAAGCCCAGGCCCAAATGGCCTCAGGACGTTGCGTTTATTAACACGGTCTCATGGCTGTGTGATGATGGTGGATCTTTCATCCACTGAACCAAACATCCAACACGAGATATGATCACGGCTGTTACATTCCAGCAGTTTGCTTCAAAGATGAGTGTGGGCTGTCGTTAGCCATAATTGTCTACATCTGCATGGAGCTGGTCGGTACAGAGCGGTGGGTGTGCAGTGACTGCCGGTTCTGGTACCTCGAATCGTTTTATGTTGGTAGTCAAGTCTGGGAAGGTTACTTTTTAAAAGTACTCCCTTACAGTTACTCATTGTATCACAGGAATGCAGAGCGTTTGTTGCCATCCACAATTGCGTCGGATCCTTCGTCTCAACTTTTGCCAGATTCGGTGTGTTAATCCTCTAGGGTAGGTTCATGAATTGATTAGATTTAGAAGGCCAACAGAATTCAAGATGGCCACATTTTTTGTTTGGTCCATAACTTCTGACCGGGTGGATGGATTTGCCCCCATTTTTTAGCTTTGTTTTCGGGGATGTAACTTTAGCAGTCGGGACGACTGCATACGCCTAGATAAAATGTGTAATCAATAATGTAATCCCACTAAACCATTTTAAAAGTAGTGATGGTATTTGTTGGTGAGAAGAATTAGCATACCCTCCCCAAGGTGACACCTGCCAGAGTCATCCTGTCTGCCAATAGATGGGTTTACCCGTGAAACACTGGGCGGAGTCACTTTGTCCCGCCCTTCTTAAGGTCACTTCCGGTGTCTGTATGTTGCATATGTAAAATCATCGTAGTGGCCCGACATGGCTCACACAAAACACGCAAAACGCACAACAGTTCAAAATCCGACCACTAGATGTCGCTCTGTGGACAGTTATACATCACCCCCATCGCTTCGTTCACAATTTTGCATAAATATTGAAGGAATACAGTCAAAATCTGACTTGTAGTTATTCACCGAGTGGTCACATGTTCTTCTGGCCCAATAGGCTGGCTGCTTCTACTAGTAATTCCAACAAGAATGAGAAAATGGAACGGGTTGCGCATGAATCATGCGTTTGTGGGGCCACCATAGATCCAGGATTAGACAACATCCATTCAGAGTAAACTCAAACTCAAACTCAAACTTTATATATTTGTATAGCACTTTTCATGCAGAGCAACACAAAGTGCTTTACAGAAACAGAACATTGAACAGAACAACGTCACCCACGGCCTCCCAAATCAAACACACTCGCGCACACACACAGACACACACGCAAACAAATACAGTGGGCTGATGACGGTAACATCCTAGTTATAAGCTAGATCAAAGAGATGTGTCTTGAGCTTTTTCTTAAAAACATCGACAGTCTCCGCGGCCCTGAGGGCCTCCGGAAGACCATTCCATAGCCGAGGGCCATAGAAGCTAAATGCGGCCTCTCCATGCGATTTGGAGTTAACTCGTGGAACTACTAAGAGCCCTGTACCGCTGGACCTCAGGTTCCGCGACGGCTGATATGGTACAAGCATATCAGCTAAGTACGG
>OMKY01252180.1:3157-20007 GCA_900302395.1 Bregmaceros cantori | reverse complement strand
AATATTAGATATATATATATATATATATATATATATATATATATATATATATATATATAATTATTATTATTATTATTATTATTATTATTATTATTATTATTTAATTATTTAAGAAAACAGATCCATAACCATGGGATTATTATAATCAACCTTAATAATTAATAATTAACTAGGCCTATGCAGTCATCCCAACTGCTAAAGTTATATCGCTGATAATTAAGGTAAAAAAAATTCCAACCCCTCAATCAGAAGTTATGGACCCAACAAAAATTCGGCCATTTTGAATTCGCTAATCTTTTTTTTATTAGATATGGTTAGTCGGAAACTGGGTTGAAGAGATCACACATCGCAGACAAGCCGACAAGGGGAGGAGAACCGTGGACGCTGCGACAGACACAGCGGCTTTAACATGAATGGGGACACGCATAATTCCGCCGAATCAGTTCATGAACCTCCCCTAGCGCATTAACACACCGAATCTGGGACAAATCCATCCATCTGTTCAAAAGTTATTTTGTTAACAGAAAGACTCTTCTGCAGCAGACCCAGTGGCTGCACACGCAAAATCATTCCATCCCAGACTCCGCATTTCCAGATATAATTATCCTATCCCGTTTAACAGATTTGACAAGTTATATTCATAATCAATTGATGATAGAACCCAAAGTACTGAATGACTGGGTGTTAATCAATCAAAACAAATTAACATCAACAACAAAAAATCAAAACCAGTAGGTATTTCTTCCACTAGTCCCCCGTTTAAAGGAGTTCTGTTAACCAATCAAAACAAATGAACATAAACAACAACTAATCAAAACCTGTAGGTATTTTTTCAAACTAGGCCGAGATCGATATTGATTGAAAGTTTCGGATCTCTTCTTTCTTCCCTCTTCTTTCCAGTCCTCCATTAAAGGAGTTTTGTAACCAATCCCAAATTACTGTCCTTAACTTGGCAATGAAGGTTAGGTAAATAGCTGCTATATTCCTCAAATATATATCTAAAAACGAAATCACTTTTGTGAAGCGCCTTGAGGCAGCTTTGGCAGCGATTTTGGCGCTGTATAAAAATCTTTTGAGTTGAGTTGATTTTGAACACAGCCACAGAGGGGCACAGACAGAAACGGAAGACTGGCAACAAAGAGAGAAAGTCTCCTCTGGCTCCTCCTTGACTTTAAGGAGCGCGTAAACACAGAGACAGCGGCAAGGTCGCACGTTCGCCATCTCTTTGGCCTCATGAATATTGTGATTAATCAGCCTCGATTTGGTCGGAATTAATTTCAGAGCCGGCATTGTTGTGGAGAGTGCATAACCCTATATGCTTTTCTTTTTTCTTCTTCCCTTCTTGGCTTTCTCCACCTTGACGAGCGCCAATCTCAACCTCCCAAATGTGCTGTGCTCACCAGCTTCCATTGCCTTCTGGGCTGATGCATATATATATATATATATATATATATATATATATATAATATATATAGCTTAGGGCATGGCAAATTAAAAATCAATTATTTTTGTGAAGTGCCTCGAGGCAATTTGGTGCTGTTACAAAAATCAAATTTATTGATTACCTGCGCCGGGGCGGAGACGCAGAGCAGGTTATGTTTTCGGACGCGTTGGTTTGTCCCCTTGATAACTGAAAAGGTTGAGCACGAATCTGGATGAAATTTAGCAGAATTGTTGGAAATGACAAAAGGAAGACGTGATTAAATTTTGGTGCATTTCTGTAGCCTACTAGTAACATCATAATCATTTTCTTCGAGCGATACAAGGAACACAGAGGCCCCCCATTCCTCGGCGTGCAACTTCAGGTCAGGGATTATGCGCATGCGCAGTGAACAACCTAAAGCTAACCTGCTAACAACAGCTACCGACTGCACTCCAGCTCAATTTCGCCTCCGGCTCTGTTCTCTGCCGAGTGCGGAGCACAGCCGGTGCCGCTGGGCTACTTGCCACGGACCGCCACCAGTCTGTGGAGAATGGCTAGCGTTCGCTGTGAGCTGCTGTTTGCGAAGCTCGTGCTTCGTGTGTATGGGGTGGCTGTAGCTCGGTTGGTAGAGCGGCCGTTCCAATGACTGGAGGGTTGAAAACCAAAAGGTTGGTGGTTCGAATCCTGTCTCCGACAGTCTCCATGCCACAGTGTCCAAGACACTGAACCCCGAATTGCTCCCAATGGTGTGTGGCGAGCGCCTTGTATGGCAGCAACCGCCAATGGTGTGTGAATGTGTGATTGAGAGGTCACTGTAAAGCACTTTGAGTGCCACTGTGTGGTAGAAAAGCGCTATATAAATGTGTGCATTTGTGCGTGTGTGTTTTCATTCTGCAATAACCAGTATCATTAACGCTGTCTGCTGTTGTTGTTGAATGAACAAATGAATTAAAAAAATACTCTATGAACACTTGCATTGATAATGGGTTGCCACACATACTGCTAGCACTAACAGTACTATGTTGTACCACTATGGCGCAGGTTTGCAATCTCTATGTGCTTCTAGTTTTTAATGTTTTTTGTCCCAGTCAGGCCATTTTCCCAGCTTTATTAGGGTTAGTGGGAATGGGTGACGATGGGGAGCAGATATGCGGAAAATATCATGCGTGCTTCCCACCGCTCTGCCCAAAAGAACTGAGTCACCAGGCAGCACGGTTGACCGTATATTGAAACAAGTCCCAGGCTTGGTGTTCAACACCCTTGGGATGAAGAGAAAAACATATTTTAGAGTGTAGAGTTATGCTCATAGCTCCTTCAAATCGCACATCCACTGCGCAACATGTGAAAGACGTCTGATACAGATCTCCCTTTGATTCCTCTTTCCATTCGGTAGTTATCATCATGCTTGTCCTCTACACGCAAGTTTGCAAAACAGCTTAAAGATTCATAGCAGAAGATCAGTGGAACTTGAGCCCTGTAATTAGTTATTTTGACAAATCAGAACTTTTGCGGCGAGCCTGAATGATGGTCTCATCATGGCAGATTACCGCCACGCCGTCCAAACAGATAATTGATTTGCGCGCCGAGCCGCCGCGTGATGAATGTGCGCAACATATAATTAAAGCAGACAAAACAGAATAGCGGGCAGAGTGTCGCAGCTCCAGCGAACCTTTGTTTTGTCATGCTGCTTAATCAAGTGCTTGGCGGCCACCACCGCCAAAAAGCTTTTGTGCACTGTTGCTGTATTGCTTTATACGGCAACAACCTGTCACGAGGGGGGGCTGAAACTGTTTGGCAGAACTCCGGAGAATCAACATGAGTGAGTGATCAGCGTTACGTCATGTGTGTTGTGTAATCCTACCTGGTGTGCCAAAATCATGCATGTTTAGCGACTTGCTGGCACAAGGTTTTGTACATCGCAGTATCAGGAATCAGTAACTCAGTAGGAGGATGATGCACCAATCAGCGAGCCTTAGCTCTGTCACTTAGCTAGCCTGGCAAGCCAGAACAAATTAATCGTCGATGCATCGCACGCAAATGATCATTTGGTCTGGATTAAGCACCCAAAAGGACAAAATACGAGGACAAGAAATGCAATGTTATTTATGAAATCACATGCAAGACATGCAATAAAGTATACATCGGAACAGCAGGAAGAAGTTTCAACACAAGGAAAAACGAACACCGCAAAGAATGTGATAAGGAGACGGCGGAAAGGGTAACATCAGCGAAAAAACAAATAGCATTAGAAAGCAACTTCAAATCTGTCATTTTGGACCACTGCAAAAGGAATAACCATGTCATGGACTGGGATATTGCAAGAATCATCACATCAGAGAGCAACAGATATCAATGATGGATAAAGGAAGCAATAGAAGAAGTGTGACAAGGACTCCATCAACAGAGCAGAGGGATCGTACACTCTCTCTCTGGCGTCTGGGATTCAATCCTACAACGGCCCCCAAAAAGTGGTGGGCGGAGTCGGGCTGGTGGGAACGTCGGCCGGAACACGACCACAAGGAAGTGATATGGCTATGGCGTCATCATGACAACAGAACGCCAACTCCATGAAGAAGGCTGAGGTAAGGCAGAGCAGCAGCCGAAACTTTTACCTGTCTTGAATAAGAAATAAATATAATTTTATGAATTAAGCAGGAGCAAAAAAAAAGTGTCCAAAAATAAATCCACCCTATTCCTTAAATTATGCCGTTATAGTGTTGTCGTCCCCCAGTCCTGCCCCCCTCAAAAAAAAATAAAAATAGAAATCCTTTCCTGACCCCACTGCTCCACAGTTCCACGTCCACACCGAATGCAGCTATCATTGCCTGTGTCGGCAGACCTCCCGGAGCGGTGGTAAATGGAGCGCAAAGAGCTTTGCCGTGATTGTAACGAAACGCTGCTTCCTCTGACTACTCGCCGAACAGCAAACGCCGCCCCTGCCAGTTCATTAGCATTGATTTGTTGCCGGAGCCACCGGGGCTGTCGTCTAGCGCGGGGGCCTTATCATTGCTGGTGTCATGATGGGGCCAATTTGGAGACAAGACAAGTGGCTCTGAAGAGTGTGTGAGTGGGGTTGGCGGGGTGGGGGTGGGTGCTACTGTTTACCTGTCGGTGTGTTAGTGGAGTGGAAGGCATCGTTTCATCTGGGTCGTCAGCCATGGTCAGTGCCGTTCATTTGTATTGGAACGTTTTTATCACTTCTTTACTGAGAGACCACTCTGTGGGGGATGTCCCTCTCCTAAGGTGCGGAAAGGGATCACCTCCAACTCTGAATTTGAGGAGTGACATTATATTATAATGATATAACCATTATATTTAAACTCTCTTATGTTCAGAAATCTCAATCAATATCAATCAATCAACAATTCACAATTCCACCAAGAATGCCTGATACACATAATCCCGCCATGATTTAAATGTAGATGTTTAGGACAATTGCTTTTTGGTAGCACATCACCCCCACGCTCTTCGATCTTCACTGGTTGCCCATCAGGTTCCGTATCAAATATCCCTTCTGGCTGATGTTCGCCTTTCTCCATCTCTGGACACTTTCAAAACCCGACTCAAGACTGACTTTTTCTCCCTGGCTTTCCCTAATTAGATAGTTGTCACCTGTTTTTTTCTTGTTTGTTTCTTCGTTCCGTTTTTTAAATTATTATTATTATTATTTATTTTATTTTTCATTTAATTTTTTAATGTATGGCTTTGTATGTGTGCCCACATATGCCTGTGTTGACTTATGCTAATATTTGGTCAAAATTCAACACTTTACTACATTCACATCTTCTTACAGATTGTTTAAAAGTTTTTTTTTCAGACACTGCCATTTTCTTATTTTTTTAACAGCGTTAATGAGAAATCTCATGGCATTGCGTGTGCTGTGATCTAAGCCACAG
This sequence comes from Bregmaceros cantori, assembly GCA_900302395.1. Lineage (NCBI taxonomy): Eukaryota > Metazoa > Chordata > Actinopteri > Gadiformes > Bregmacerotidae > Bregmaceros > Bregmaceros cantori. Next base: position 14,688 of record OMKY01252180.1, on the reverse strand, counting down.
CCACAAGGGGCCAGCACCCTATTCCTTACTGATTCCTTATGGGGTCATTTCACAACATACACTGCTCCTTCTTTAGACCATCTACTGGACCCTTGCAGAACTCATCACCAGCTGGCACTAAGGCTGTCTTGCAAATTGCGAATGTCTTTCAACAAAATGACTACAATCAAAACAAACCTGCTGCCAGTAAAATATATTGGCTCAAACCAGTTGGATGGGTTTTATGCACTCGACTCGATTTGCCCGCCTGAAGCCAAGCATTGCGCTACGGATGCCACACGTTGGAGAACAGCTCGTATTCAGTGCTAGTGTGGATCAAAACAAATGTGTGAACTGTGGTTCCGCTGGCTGCTGGGGGTGAGCCAATATATGTAGAAACACTGAATACAGAAGCAAAATGGTGTTTGAATCATGAATGAGCATCTCACTATGTAATTCACTACATTGTGTGCTAACCTATTCAAGAAAGTAGTACCGTAAGCCTACATAGTTTAAGAGGACATGTCATCCTGCATAGGTAAACATTAATTTATCTTTTAAAGGTCTTTTTATTAATTATTCTCCAACTGAAAAGAAAAGATGTGTATGTTCTTCTATTTTTTTGGGGCCACAAGCGTCGTTTTTTTTTTTATTGAGAGAGACAGTGACTGGATTGAATCGGAAACTGAGATGAAGAGTCGGGGGGAGACATTGCAGAAAAGCTGGACATTTTTCCGCATGGATTTGAACCTGCGGCACAGCTCAACCTATGGTCTGGTGGATGTGGCTCTAGGATGTGGCTCTACCCACTCTGCCACCGCGCACCCCTATATGTTCTTCTTTTTTTTTTTAATGCGCAAACAAAATGAGAACAAAACAGAAATCACAAATATAAAAAATGCACTACATTGCGGATGTGCTATTTTGTAGTGGCTTCCGAAATCCTGCCTTGCTTTGTACTGCATCATATTAGAAGTTAAACATAAGAGAAGATAAACATGGATTGACTGATGAAATTAATGAATAATCGGCTAAATGACTTAATCAAATCTTGACATCCCTAGTACTGGGGGCTTGAATGTATATTGAAGATTAGATTATTGGGTGGTTAGATTTTCACCAGGATTTTGGCCAGGTTCTCCTCTTTATGCCTAAAAGATGCTTTACAGAGTAAGAAAAGAAAAATAAAAAAAAAACAGAAAACAAAACCAAAATAATAAATAAGCAAACAAACAAATAAAACTGTAGACGGAGGGAAGGGAGGAACCGGGGAAAGCAGATTAGGTGTCAAAGGCTATCTTGAACAGGTGGGTTTTTAGGTGGGTTTTAAATGATGGGAGTGAGTCAGAGTTGTGGATGGAGAGTGGCAGGGAGTTCCAGAGGGTTGGGGCGGTGATGGCGATGGCTTTTGAACTTTTTTCGTGCCTGCTTAATCCGGACCAGATTGTTCTAGTCGCGTGCGATGCGTGAACGATTAATTTGTTCTGGCTTGCCAGGCTAGGCAAACTGGAGCTTATGGTGTTCAGCAAGATGGACATGTGGACCTGTGGAGGAAGACATAGTGACATAACAAGCAAATAGCAAACCAAAAAACAGCGGTGCAAGCAAAAAGCTGCCAGGCATTCTGCAGGCGCCTCGGGTGCTGTCCAAGGTCCTGAATACTGATCACCTGGTGCAATTGGAGGAGTGGGGCTTCCTAGCGCAGGGGTCCCCAACCTTTTCTGCCCAAGGACCGATTTGGATCTTCAATGTCTTCTTGCCTTCCTGTGGGGACCCCCCACCCCCTGGTTCAGTAAGCTCGGCCTATTTGTACATCTAGACACGACCACATATTGATAACTTCTTTTTTTTGTGTCAAGTAGCATACTTCCCATTAAAAGGGTTTCAATTCGATGCAACAATGGTGCTTTCCTCAACATCTGTAACAACAACAGACAAATTATGGTAAACAGCAGCAGTTCACTTAAACTATAACATTTATAGTGACATAGTCCCGTTAAGTGGCACAATTTTATATCGCCGTCGGTACAGAATCAATCGACCAATCAGCGCGAGACGTGTGCAGAGTTTGGTTGTCACGCCGCTTGTCCCACCTACTGCGCTGTGACTGGATAACACGATTTGATTGACACATTTCTTTTACGTATTCCGACCCTGGTTTAACCAGACCCAATGCAAGCATGTGCGATGCGTGGACAATGTGTTGGTTATGGCTCACCAGGCTACAGTGAAATATGTCCTCCACATCCCTGAGGAGAGGTGGACAGCCTCAGTGCAGTGCCGGGGGGCCACCTCCAGATTCTGAGGCAGTGGCTTGGCCAGGGGCTGTGAGGCGGCACTGCTAACCACTGCACCACCGTACCGCCAACCGAGATCTGTCCACCTGTATGACTCACCTACTGAGTATCGATACTATTGGATATATCATTGCCTAATATCCATATAAATTGGCAAATGCGTTTATGCCTTTTATGATCAGCCACAGTTGTTTTTAAAGCAATTTTCTCAATGTATTGACTGTGTTAGTAAAGGGGAAAGTAAAGTGAAAGGGGGAAGAGTGAGCAAGGACTAGGAGGAAGTGATCTCACAAGACTACATATGGGGACGGCTTGGACCAGCGGTCTTATCCGTTGCACCAAGGAAACGCACGCAGTAAATGTTGCAGTGTTAAATAAACACTTAAAGAATTAAATTTAACACTGTGTTCGGGTGTATTTGGTCCTTATGAGATTTGGTGTTAAATTTATTCTTTCCATAGTGTTAAACTTCGACCTGAGACAGTGGGTGTTTGTATGCCGCGGGGAGGGCAAGGAGGGTAGCACCAATGCCGCGCCCGTAAAGGGACAGGCGTCTGCATCTCAGCGGACGAAGGCTGCGAGGGCCTGCGAGATGCCAAGTTGGCCTCAGTGCCGCTGCGACCCGAACCCCTGGCGTCCAAGCCGAAACTCGGTCCGCACCAAGGGTTGGGTCATGCCCCGTGAGTCACGACGCAATGAAAATGGGGGCCTCTAAAGTTTGAGAGAGGATGAGGTGGGCAGGGCTTTGTAGAGTCTAATTGATACGGTGCCTTGTAACTCTGCAAATTAACACCAACGCTAGTAAATATTCAAATCCCTCCGTTGTTGTAATAACTCTGAAAGAGTCAATGAAGTTTGACACTGCATATTTAACAAATTTACTGTGCGCCATTAGCCACAGGTTTTAAAAGTGGCTGTTTTATAATAGCGTTGTCTGGCCAACAGCGCATGTTCCACTGGATCTTGGACCTGGATTTCCTGTAGCGTTAAGCCAATACTTTCGCCAATACCTGCTGATTTGTTTGCTTTCTTCCTCCTGATTTTGCAAATAGAGCTGCAGCTCCAGTGCTTGCTTAAAGCGGCATTTGCCGGCAGCTCCGGGGAGGGACCACAGGGAGAGTTTTGATGAGCGGCAGACGAGGCTTCTCACGGTGAAGACAGCCAGCTCCCTCTCATCATCCGACATCTTCATTAGAAGTGTCTTCATTACAAGTGCACTCCCCCACCGTTCCAATATTGATGCAGCAGACTTCCCCTCCCACTCCCACCGCCAGTGGTCCACCGAGACCCCCGTAGCATGTTAACATCGGCATTGGCCTCTCAACTCTGCTTTTTTTCTTTCATGGTGAAGCAATTTTCCAAACATGTTCAAGTGACCTCCCTCTAGGGGAGGGCAGTGGGGGTTATTCTTTCACCTTGATCTTTGTGAGACGTGAATAGGTCTTTTAATGTGGAAGACCAAGGCTTGGTAATTGTGATGTCTAATAAAGCATCACAGACATATCATGGACAAAGAGCATGGCTGCTCATCACTTTGGATATTTTGTATTATTTCCAGTTGTCTCCGTTGAAGCGTGGAGCTATCTCTTCCCAAACAGGTTGTGTTGTTAGAAAGGCACTTTTTTACCCTTATTTCTTTAGTGGGTAATTTATTATACTAACTATATTATGATTGACTAACTATAATCTGAAAAAGATTGTTTCTCCCTCTTCCATTAATAGACACAAACAGGTGTGCCCCCCCAGTAAATGCTGACAGTAGCCGGGGGTGCCTAAGATAGCAACCCACACGCACACAGACCCATGCCTTATCTGTGAGAGGGGCGGTCCTTGTCTGTGTTTAAAATATTATGCAGTCAGTGGCTGTGTCCGAAATCGCTCCCTAAACCCCATATAGGGCACTATATGGGGCGCACGCCATCTTGTAGGGGTGTCAGAATTCTCCATGTACCCTAGATAGTGAACTGAAAGTATCCCACAATGCACCGCGAAATGTAGTGAACATCGGATGTACCCTAGACGAAGCAATATAACCCATAATGCATTGCGAGACGTTTTAAAAATGACCTAAACTTTAATAAAAATGGTAAATAATAAAAAATAGTAAATAGCGACTGACTGCGGCAAATTGTTATAAATGGAGGTACTTCTGACTTTTTGTGATGATTGTTGAATTTTATAATTATATTTTTTATAATTATATTTTATAATAATTTTGACGGCGCCAATTCTAGTGATCGAAATCTCGGCAGTTGCTGTTGAGTGCACTATAAGTGAGTGCACTATATGGGGGGTAGGGAGTAGGGGATAGGGAGCGATTTCGGACACAGCCAGTGTGTTGGGGAGGACTTTGTCAGAATGTTGCACGTGATTCTACAATAAATCACCTCTGACTCTACTCGACACCTGGTCCAGATCCTTCATTTTCCTACCACATTTCCTAACCCAGGGCTGCGCCGCGAAGCAGTTTATGTTTTTGGTTGTGTTGGTTTGTCCCCAGGATAACTGAAACTGAAATTTCTTGTTGTTGGAAATGACCAATGGACGAAGTCATTACATTTTGGTGCATCTCTGTAGCCTTTAGGTAACATAATCCTACTTAATCACCAACTTACCAACAGATCACTGGGCGCTTACTGCGGTCACATAACCTGTGGTCGCAGTGGTTGGTGACCGCAGGTTATGTGACCGCAGTAAGCGCCCAGTGGTTGCAGTGGTTGCTGGGAAATATAGTTGGCATGTTCGCCGGTGGTGTCACTCGCAGCTGCCCGACTCGACGAGCGCTTGCATTGATAATGGGTTGCCACATAAACTGCTAGTACTAAAACTATTTTTTGTACCACTACGGCACAGGTTTGCAATCTCTGAGTGCTTCTAGTTTTACCTTTGGGTTGGGTTTTTCAGAATATTGTTATTCCAATGTCGTCACCTTGAATTAATTCAGTTTCTGCACTTTCAACTCAAAAATAAAAGTGCCACCTCGCTGCTTGTCACCCAGGCCATCAGTGTTTATGATAAACTTCAGAACATACCAAACCAATAACTTGCGTGCCCAGGTTTTGATAAAAGCATTAACCTTTAAATGGGGGAGAAAAAAATTTGAATCCTCGCTTTCGCTTAAGTTGACATTTATAAATACAGAGCAGGTCTTCATGAAGCACAGCTTATATTTATTTTTATTTTTTTCACATTTGAGGTTGCTGCATGCTGATGCCAGATAATGTCGGTTTATTTTTGAAGCCTTAAACTGTGTAGCAAAGCTTGGCAAGTGTGTATGTGTGTGTGGGCACCACGCGTTATGTGAGGTTTGCAAACGGTTACTCCACATGAAGACGTATTTCCAACGAACAGAATGCAATTAGTAAGACTCTGCACTCACTCTGCATGCAGCGGTACTTTGTTAGCATAGCTTAGCCCTACATACCCAAACTGGGGGGTGACAATAACAGCAACTATGCTTTCGCTATCTCCGCTTACTGCAGATTGTGCAGTAATCCGTTGCATGATAATTGTATCAGCCTACTCTTTCATGCTGGCTTATGGCATATTGGAAGAGGAGTTTTCACTTTTGAGCCATGTGTTTTTTCACCAATCCAGCCTTCATGTGCTGAGTGACAAGCAGGGAGGCATTGGCTACAATTTTTTAAGTCTTTGGTATGACTGGACCAGGAGTCGAACTCTGGTCTCCCAATCCAGAGGCCGACACACTACCACTTGGCCACTGGACTGTGTTATAGAAGCAACTAATCGCTTCCAAATATTTCATATTCATTGTTGCATGAAGGAAGTTCTGTTACACAAAATCAGATTTGGCGAAAACTGGCGATACCTAGTATAAAAATAAAGAAAAAAAATTGTAAATGTGTTCGATGATGTGTGTCAATAAAAACCATATTTCAAAACAAAACGAATCAGCTACATATTGAACACTGTTTTATGAAACTGCAACAAAATTGTGTTTTATCGTTTAATCTTCTTTTCATTTGCCGAATTGATTCAAATGACGTGGTTGGATTGTACCGGCGCCAAATTGCCCATCACCCAACGTCAAGGGTGTACAGAGTGCAAGCTGACATTCGGGGGCCGCTGGCTGAGCATCCGCAGGCTCCGTAGAGCCTGAATTGTTTATACCGATCTCCTGCGATCAGTCAAAACAGCAATAGGAACGTCGAGATAAAGACGCTACTAGTCTGGCCTCGTTTCTCTGTTTGTGTGCCTGTGACAAGAAATCGATGCGGCCAGAGTTTCAGGGACTGTTTTACAGTCAGGGCAGCCCCGGGTCCAGAAGTTTTGTGTTTTTCACTCAATGGCACTCCTCGGCAAACTATCACCCTGGAGGAACTGAGCAACAAGAAACACATAAACCATCCCAGGCCTCTCTGGCTGGAGAGAGGCCTGAAATACAGAAATAAAGAGAGACTGACAGAGAAGGAGAGAGTCTGCGTGGATGTAAGCAGATTGTTATGTTGCTGCAGAGCACTTTGAATTGTTCTTCATGAAAAGTGCTATATAAATAAAGTTTGATTTGATATGGACAGAGTTGCCATAATAATTACTTAAGTAAAAGTGTTGTTACCTCAGCAAAATATTACTCAAGCAAAAGTAAAAAGTAGTCGTCCAAATAGTTACTCAAGTAAAAGTAAAAAAAAAGTACTCCACAAAAAGTTACTTAAGTAGCGATAGCACGGAGTATCATTCAGTTAAAAAAATTAATTAGGACAAATTCTCTTCAAAATGTAATTGGATGCCCCTTGTTGATTTACAATCCCCGGAAATACCCCCACTTTTCATATCCTACTGAAAGGAATATATTAATAAACATTTGGAATATTGATGTATAGATAGATAAATGATACAGAGAGATAGAGAGCGAGACCGAGCGAGAGTGCCCAAGAAAGAGACCAAGGGAGAGAGAGAGAGGGCATATGTGACATATGTGCCGGTTGTCGCTAAAGGCCAAGTTAATGTAACAAGTAATGACAGTAATGATTGCTGACATCTCAGTAAAAAGTCGTTTTTTTCACCTCAAATTTACTTGAGTAAAATTAGAAAGTAACTTGGTAAAAATTTAATCCAAAAGTTCACAAGAAAATTGTAACGGAGTAAATGTAATGCATTACTGCCCATCTCTGGATGTAAGTAAAGGGATGGGTACTTTTTTAGAGGCTGTGCACTGCAGTGGCTGAGTCTGTTAAGACAGTGCTCTACAAAGCACATATACGTGGTGAATTGTGAGTTTGCTTCCCCTCACCGACAGCTTCGCGGCAGGACTCGACCCACTTCTTCGCCCCTTTCCAACTAATCATTAATAAATCTGAAAATGGTGCAAATGGGCTGAAAAAAAAATACATTTTTGTATCGTTTTGTAGAAGAATTGGCGCTTCCTCAGGGGCAGGGGTGGCCTGGGCCCACCCATCTTTGACCTCGGCCCACCCCATCTAATGAGATGGCAGTGGTGTAACGCATTACTGACAATATTGTTACAAGTCAGCGGGGACAGCTGGACGAAGGGCGCGCATCGTCCGCGGACCCCCAGCGCCTCCAGCTGCCCCGCATCAGCAATCAACAGTCCGCCTCAATTTAAGACAGCGCCCGACCCCGGAAGGACGCAGCCCCAAAGCCTTGGTTCAGGTTAGTCTACCTGATTAAGCACGTCACACCATGGTTCAATACTGACGAAGTTTCCTTGGATAACTGTACAATTCCTGGCGATTGAACTCAGGAGCCTCCACCGGAAACTGATTCTGCCCCGGTGGACTCGAACATTGAGATGAGTAACGTGTCTGATGATAATGCATTTCTGTAGCCGATAAGTAACATAATCATACTTAATCACCAATTTACCGATAGACAGTGCTTACCGTGGTCACGTGACCAGACTTCCGGCTCGCTGGGGCCGCTGGGTAGTGTAGTTGGCTTGTTCTGAGTTTGCCGGTGGCATCAATCGCGCCCCTCTATGACAACTTGCATTGATAATGGGTTGCCACACATACTGCTAGCACTGAAAGTTATAACTAATTTATTGTACCACTACGGCACATGTTTGCAATCTCTGAGTGCTTCTAATTATTATTATGCTCATGTCTACTGTGCCCGAATCCAAATTCCATGTGTACATTGTTTACACTTGGCAAAACGAAGCAAAAATCATTCCGATATTTGCACTACAATTTTCATCTGCAGTTAAAACCTGTGTAATGCTGCTATGGTGACGCCAGGCTAGCAAAAACCATAACATTATTGCATGGATATAAACTTGTTTGATTGATTTTAATTTCACACCTCATAACAGGCCCAGACGGCTTGTATTGGCACAGCTGTGGACTCCATCACCTATAGCCAATGCCGTTTTAACCTTTTACTTGGAAGCACAAGGGTGTTTGGGCTTGTTGTGTTATAACAAGACCAAACGGGCAAATGGAACATTGTTGTTCCATTTGCAAAGCCGCTGCACTGATTGTGTTTTGTACCTGAAGGCTATCAATAGTCCATTTCCTCGGCGTAATGCACTTCATGACGACATGTGCCCGGCATGGCGAGCGCCACATTGCGTCAAAAGCAATGTTTTGCTGCTCGTAGCACGCCCGTCATTAATTTGGCCCAGTTTCTCCACAAAAAGAGAAAAAAGGGCTGGAAATGTTTGGTATTTTGTGGGCAGTGGCGGATGGTGAAAAATTTCAGGGGGGGCCGCCAGGAAATAAGGGCTCAGGATCAGTCACTGCCAGGGCTACGAACTGGTTCAAGGAATGAAAACGGAAACCGCAAACAAGCAAAATTTTATGGAATTTTACGAGGACCGAAAACGGAAACCAAATGTTCCAGAACATAAATGGAACATTATGAAATCCACAAAACCGGTTAGAAACGTTTTTTTCCGTTCTCTATATATTTTAGCATAGCATAACCTATGTCTGGGAGACTATTTCCGTCTTGTGGACAGACAAGGAAGCGAATGTAGTGGCGTTAATACAGTTGCTCGGAAGTTTGAAAGTTCACCAAATATATTTAGCATAAACTATATCTAAACTTAACATTGCACAATATAAGGAACTTTAAGAACAAACTAAATGTTTGCGTCCAGAAAGACGCCGTCTTCATGGCTGTTGTAGAATGAGAAGAAACTGACCACCGACTGTATTCTGTACGGGACGAGGGTGTGTTCGCTACATATCCATGCCTCACAACGATGTGTCGAGAACCATATGACCATGTAAGGACCAACGGGATGGCTGCATTATCTCGGAGGCTCCAACTTGTAGCTTAATGGAACGTGCAGGTGCACGCTGCCGCACTGGTCGACATGCAAACTGGGAGCGGCTGTTGACATGTGAGGCCGCGCCTCCTACTATTTATAATAAGCTCCTCCGCAACCAATGCAATGCGAAGATGAAAATGGCACTTGCGGATCGTCCGCGGAGCCTCCAGCGCCTCCAGCTGCCCCGCATCAGCAATCAACAAATCTGCCTCCACCCTGGAAGGACGCAGCCCCAAAGCCTTGGCTCAGGTTAGACTACCTGACTAAGCACGTAACACCACGGTTCAATATTTTGACGAAGTTTCCTTGGGTAACTGTACAAATCCTGGCGATTGAACTCATCTGAGTGCTGTCTCTTCTACCAACAGCACGACCTCCAGGAGCCTCGACCGGAACCTGATTCCGCCCCGGTGGACTTGAATATTGAGATGAGTAACGTGTCTGATAATGAAGTCATGGACAGTTCTAAGATAGACTTTGTTTATGTATTCCATCTTGACCCCTAAAGGGTCTTTCCTTCTACCTACGAATAGTATTTGTGTTCACGTCAAAATAAAGGGTTTCCTTCTTTGTCTCCTCTCTGGGGTAAAAAATTAAAATAAAAAAATATGTATTTTTTTCAAAATGTTGCTTTCATTGTGGAGTGGAATTCATTCAGTAAAAGAAGTAGTAAAAGAACTAGACCTTGGTGTCGGAAGATATCGACATTTTGAATCGACGTAACAGATTGTCAGAACATTCAAGCATACTTTAAAATTAATGGCCGGTCTGACAAAGTATGCATGCTCCATAATTCATGTGGCCTGTACACATGAACGCTACACACTTCTTAGCAGTGCTCTCACGTAAGTACACTGTGTGCGAGCGTTTTTGTATTGCATTGTGCAGCGAGACACCTAACTACAGGGTGGATTGATTCTTTTTTTTTTTTTCCTCTAGCAAAATGGAACGTATATATTTAATGACGCAGCCAGACACATTATGCAAAAGATGGACGAGGCTGATTAGCGCCAACAAGGACGGAAGAAAAACACGGATTATCCATACGCATATATAGGGTGGCTGCTAATGCACTTTACTTAGCAAGATTAAGGCTTGACTCCACATTTATTTGGGGTGGTGACGGCGGTGGTGGTGGGGTGAGTGAAACGTTGTCTATATAGTGTTGGATGAAGGACATCAGGTTTTTTCATTGTTTTTCCCCGCCCTCCCTATTTAATTATTTGCCAGAACATGTGAGACGCTAACGAACGCCGTGGATCCGTAATTCCATTTGTGGAAAATGAATGACAAGAGTGAACGCTTGACGCTCGTCATTTAGAAATATGCTCATTGCTGGGGAAATACAATTAACTTGGACTCCTGTTGTTGCCTGCAGAACAGCAGACCGACCTAGGGGTGCATGGTACTCGTCCAAAAAGGGGCGTGATATATTGCAATAAGATGTGTGCATTCAAGATTCATTTTAATTCGCCATTTTGTATATACATGACAGCAGAACACTCACATGGAATTTTAGATGGGCATGGAACAACTCTCTCAAACGGAGCAATACTACCGGGCGCTCTTGGGTATAAACAGCTGTTTAATCGGCCTTAACATGTCAGCATATCAAGCAGGGCTATCCCCTGTGTTCAGAAGCATCACCGTGCGTGGGAAGAAGATGAATTTCGTTGGTGGCGAACATGCCAACTTTATTTCCCAAGTATGATTATGTTCTCTATCGTATCAGAGACTATCTCTCCACCCAGTTACATATTCCATATGTACGGGAACTGACCCCACTCGGGTCAGGTGACGTGGATAATTTCTTTAAGACACACCACCTGTGGAGGTGGCCTGATGAGGCTATAAAAGGCACCTGGGTGCCCCGCCTCACCGATTCTTTTGATTCCACGACGAGCAGGTCGACGTGTTAGACAGTTGTGATAAGGGGGAAGACAGATTACTGCCACTTACCTGGTGTAAGAGAGAGACGTATCGTTTCGATCTTCCTCTCG
>OMKY01252179.1:11242-22907 GCA_900302395.1 Bregmaceros cantori | reverse complement strand
CATCCTACTGGTGCTTGCAGCTCACTGAAGTTTAAATACAGATCTGACTCATTGTATGTCTCTGCGTGAGGTTTTTTTTATTCTCCTCACCATATACAATCCTCATCCTCACATCTCCATCACAGTCAATCAATCACATTCCCCATGAGTTATGTCAGTAATTGAGTTCAGTCCACAGCTGCTGGCTGCTGGCCTAGCTTATTCAGAGTATACCTGTAACATGCTTTATAAAACGTGGGATGGAATTTAAAATTACAAAATGACAGTGTCCTGGTTTTAGCACGTAAAAACATCTAGTTGAGAAGTAAAAAGTGAATATTGATGCAGGTTGTGTCTTTTAAATGTTGGTACTCCGCTGCTGCTGAACATTATGAGGAATATGTTGGTTATCTAAGTTATAAAGCAGTCAATAAGCCAGCAATGCATGATGCCTGCTTGATGTCATTCTGCAAAAAGGGCTGGAGTGAGTGTGCATCCCTGGTAAGTACACCAGCTGCAAGAGGATATAGCGTCTACTCACGGTCTTCCTGTGATGAGTGAGCTGGCCACAACCTTGATTGGGGTGTGGAACACTGTAGATCTGAGTCACTCATCCTCAGCTGATCCACTCATCAACGACCAATGTTGTTACAGGTTACCCACACATACACACTTGAACAACAAAAAAATAGATTGTGTGGATCCCACACAAAAAGCCAACTTAATTTAAATACAGACTTTCTCGTGCAATGCAGTACTCAAGTTTCTTATGCCAACTTCTCTTGGATACATGCATGTAGGCTAGTAGTAACAGCAACAATAGGCTAGTGAAAAGTAACATGGAAATATTAGTGTGCAATCTGCAAGAAGCAAAGATCAAATGTTATATGAACGTTTAATAGGTTGCGGCGTTTTGAACGTTGATATAATTATATATTCTAGCACAACGCGATAATTCAGTGTTGCCACTCTTGTCAAACAATGGAGTGAAAATAGGCATTGTACAACTTTATTAAGGCAAGCATCTAAGTTGTCCCCCGTTTCCCTAAACACAGCAGAACAACACGCAAGCAACTCTCATAAACAGGAGTCGCCACATCCGGGGGTGGATTCCAAACGTGCTCTCCATGCTCTCCCAATTCACATCAAACGCTGCGCGTAGGTGGACAGCGACACCCTGTGGATTCATACATTCATAACAAGTGGTAACTTTCACGGCGGTAACTTGTCACTCATTGGTCCTCATGCGCTACTGCCGCTACACATTGTCTTCATGTCGCATTGTTTTGATCTACTCTACATTATGATATCTGGTGCTTAATTTGTAAATCATTAGGTGGAACAAAAATACAACAGCAAGTCCATGACGGCATGAGTCAGGTCCCGGAACGCACAGAAAAACAAGTAAAAAAACGACCCAACGAGTCCTGCACGAGTCCGTTTTTTGAGACCACCTCAAACAGTCCAACGCTGTGAAAAACAGTGAACGGGAGGGACCATAGATCAAGCAGCACATCAGGTTCTAATCCCCTCTCTGGCTTTTGCAATGTCTCCCCCGACTCTTAATCCCTGTTTCCGATTTAATCGTGTCACTATCTCTCTCAATAAAGAATGAAAAACGGCGCTTGCGCCCAGAAGATAACAAAAAAAAAAGAAAAAATTAAATGTAGTAGAACATCTGGTCATACAAAACATTAAAAATACATTTTAATCTTAACTATGTCAAAGTATCATTAATCGATCATGGAAATATTGGCAAGTTACTGTTGTCACACTCAGACACTGGCAGTACATTTCTGTCGTATTGGCAAGTTGCAACACAATAGTGACTCACGCCAAATGGGAAATGTGTTGTTACAACATGGAGTCAACCCCAAACTGCCAGCAAACACTGCTGAGTATGACACTGGAATTTAAAAAAAAAAGTTTTCTGGGGAGGCCGGCTTGGTTTCTGGTGATGGCGGGGTTCCCCAACGGTTGACACGAGTCATTTTGGTAGATAATAAAAAACGCTGCCATGAGAAAGAGAAGTTGAGCAACATGTCTGCGCAGATTTCGGGGTGTGCGTCATTGGTTGTCATTGTCATGTGGCATTTCTTTTCTGTCAAACTGGTTTAATGTTTTACATGAACTGCTAAAAAATAAAATAAAAACTTGAACGACACAATGGTACTCCAAGTCGGTCACACTGTGACTGCAACGTTGATTGACAATTAATTGCACATGCTGTCTTTGCCAATGGGATAGCCAACAGGTGGGAATTATAGGCAATTAGCAACACACTACCAATAAAGTAGGGGTTCTGAGGGTGGTGACGAGACCAGTTCTCAATTACGATGCTTTCCAGCTGATTTGATCACTTATGAATGCTGGTGGCACAATCACTGAAGTGGTAGTATGAAACGTATTCTACAGCCCAACGCAACTGACTCGGGTAGTGCAGCACATTCAGGATGGCACATCAATGCGGGCTGTGGCAAGATGGTTTGTGTGGATGTGACGGAGATACATTAGTACATCAGGAGATGTAGAAGAGGACAAACCCAGCAGCAGGATTGCAGGACCCTTGCAGGACTCTTTACCCCTTTTTTTTGTTTCTTTTTACTTGTTTTCAATTTTATTTTAAAACGCTTTCCTCTGTGCGGTGACTTGAAGCCTGAAGGTCCTAAAAGGCGGCCTGAAATAAAATGTATTATTATTATCTTGTGCATGTGCACAAAGGAAAAGTAGGTGAGACAAACCTCCAGCAGGACACAAATGGATATGTATCTACTCAAACTCTCCATCAGGATGGTATGAGGGTCCAATCTCCACAGGTGGACGTTTTGCTTACATCCCAACATCATGCAAGCAGATTCACACAGAGAACTCGTGACAGAGCCTGGAGACATTGTGGAGAATGTTATGCTGTCTGCAAGATCCTCCTGCATGACCAGCGAGAAGAAGGCATTGATGCTAATGTTATAGACCCGTCTGCCCATTCCCCTGAACTGAATCGAGCACACCTGAGACACCTGCAAAATCAAGTATTTAATGATGCACTTTTTTGGAGCAGTGTATAATGTCTGTGCACTGTGTCTGCAGTGGGCCACGTTGAAGCTGCGTAAAGGCACAGACGAACGGTTGTTGAAGCAGTCTGTGTCTGGTGGTAAGTAGAACCCCGGGATGCTTTAGCAGGCTGGAACTCACATTTAGGAGCTCCATGATTTGAAAATTTGTGTTGAAAGCTCTCCATGTAGTGCTCCAGCAACGAATGCACGAACTGGAGTAGCTTGTGCTCAAAATCACTGCAGCATTAATTAATTTTAAGTAAAAAAAGAAATAAATGATTATGTTATTTAGCTTTTCAGAAAATATTCAAATTCTGAAAGCTGATCTCGCAGAGAAAGAGTTTAGTGATTTATTTGTGTCGCGTTGTGCTACACTTCTGTCATGTGTCACAACCTGGCAAGGATTATGACAAAATAGAACACAGGGGTAACCAATTCAAAACATTTATTTAATGAAAATTAAGTCTTTAAAAGTAAATGGATGAGCAACTGTCAAATCGGCGTTGCTGGTGCCTGGGTGTAGTGGTAGTGTAGTGTTGTGTGTGTGTGTGTGAGTGCAAAACTCAAATGTCTGCCTCATGGTGGAGTAACTGGCTGCTGTACATCCCAGAAAGCAGGCACATGTGTTTAAAAAGTGAATAATTCTATTTAGGGCTGCAACGATTAATCGATTATAGAATTAATCGGCGACGAATGTAATAATCGATAGTCGGCAAGAAATTTAATCATTGTCATTTTGCCAGTTTTGTGCTGACATTACCCCAATTGGTCCAGGTAAATTTGATATTAATACATCATATTTGGAAATATGAAATAGTCATAACTGATGGAAAAAGGTGAAAAAGAGGAAAAAACATCAAATATAATTTTAATAAATCGAAAGATTATGACATAAGTTGTATTAAGTTTGTCTATGTGAAAGTAACTTGTACATTTGTTGGTTGAGAAGAACCAAATTTGACTAGATTTGAAGTTAACAAGATTAATCCCTGTTGGGCAGCGTTAATATTTTGGGGATTTTCTAAAAGAAAAAACGTCCAACTGATTAATCGACTAATCGTTTAAATAATCAACAACTAATCGATTATTAAAATAATCGTTAGTTGCAGCCCTAATTTTATTTCTATGTCTCGGTCTTCAGCTTTGGATTGTGTAGAGGGTGTGTGACTACGACCGTATATCTGCATAACGGCTACTCCTATCTAGTCTATCTCTGCTGTTCTTTCCTCCATGATAACATTATCAGGGTGATCTTTGGCCGTTCCGGCTATTACGGTCAGGGTGTCATTTCAGGCGTGCTCCGCCGGGAACTGCTAAATGAGGTTAATTTTATGCGTCCTTGCACTGTAGTTGCTTAATGACTGGAAGCATTCTTAAAGCAGCAGTTGGCTACATTTTTGCTAGGTGTCTAGCATTTCTCAGTCTCTAGCTGTGTCCGAAATCGCTCCCTATCCCCCATATAGTGGACTATATGGGGCGCACCCATTTTGTAGGGGTGTCCGAATTCTCCATGTACCCTATATAGTGCCCTGAAAGTATCCCAAAATGCACCGCAAAAAGTAGTGAGCATCATCGGATGTACCCTAGAAGGAGCAACATAACCCATAACGCATTGCGGGACGTTTTAAAAATGACCTAAACTTTAAAAAAATGGCATTATGGAAGTAAATAGCGACCGACCACGGCCAATAGTTATAAATGTAAGTACTTTCGACTTTTTCTGACGATTGTTGAATTTTATAATTATATTTTTTATAATGATATTTTAAAATAATTTTGACGGCGCCAATACTAGTGTCCGATATATTGGCCGTTGCTGTTGTGCTGTTGAGTGCACTATAAGTGAGTGCAATATACGGAAGGTAGGGAGTAGGGGATAGAGAGTGATTTCTGACACAGCCTCTGTCTTTCACTCTCTTGGCCTGTCCCTCTTTCCGGCCTCTTTGAAACAGCAGATGCACCTCCGTAGCGCATCAAACCGCACGCTAGTAGCACACTTTCACAAAAAATGCCTCTTCAAACAACCATGTCAGGTTATTAGGTGTTATAAATGTGCCTATGACGTTATTGCCAAAGACCCCACGGTACGTATTTTTAGAATTTAAAAACTTGTCACAACACATGAGATCCGCTACTTTATATTCTAAGCTTTGATGTTTAGATCCAGTTTGTACTCAAACATCAGGGCAAAAATATATTTGGCTTGAAAGTGGTTGGCACTAAAATGGTTAATTAACTTTTGTTTTCACCAGCTCTCATTCAGAGGACGGACAGTTCCATGGAGCAAGAACTGGAGGAGATTAGACGCAGCCGTCCAAAAACACCGCTAGGTGGCGCCTTCACACTGAGCGACTGCTTCTATTTCACCCGCCAAGGCATTGAAAGCATCGTAGAGGACGAGGTATTACCAGACTTGATGGTGGAATTAATTGGTTGATATTTCAAATTGAAATTGGGCTGGAGTCAAGATGCCTCCCAATGCTTTGCTGTATAATACGGGCCGCAGATTAGAAGCACACAAGCTGAGGAGTACACTAAAAGCACTTATGCGAGAAGAATCCCCCAAAAATTCCTGGATCATAATCTTAATCATCTCCACATTTTAATGGGTAGGTTCCTATCCCAACGAGAGTCCGAGCACACAAAACACACAAAACGCACGCCAGTTCAAAATCCGACCTCTAGGTGTCGGTCTGTGACCAGTTACACATCACACCATCCGTTCATAATTTTGTATACAGTCAAAATCTGACTTAAAGTTACTCACTGAGTGGTCACATGTTCTTCTGGACCAATGGGCTGGCTGCTTCTAGTTATTCCAAAAGGAATGAGAAATCATGCGTTTGTGGGTCACAGATCCGCACGAGAGAATGTGGGTGTGGAATAGCATACCGCAACTTACCACCACAATTTTTAAGTGACCCTGTAGGAGTGTGCTCCCACCGAATAGACGTGTTGAAAAAATAGCCAAATACACGGCAAGTAGATAACACCGGAAGTGACGTTCAGAGACCGGAAGTATCCCCCGAATTCGTCTATAGCTGCATCTGGTAAAAAAAGCCTGGAAGTCTAACTTTGAGTAATTTGTCCCCATCCAAATGAACAAACAATATTTTTGAAAATGTTCTTGGGCAAAGCCACAACAGGACATTTGCTGTGTTCAGTTAGTGCTGTTCATTGTTGTCCGAGGACCGTCGTGCAGACGTTGCAACCCTTGATTTGTCTCAAATGGCACAAATGGGTCAGTGCACTGAAATACAGTACACTGGATTTCAGTGCACTGATTTTTAGTGCAGCGCTGTCACGTTCTCGTACTGTCCCAAATCAAATGACTCCATTTTGCATTTTGGAACTTTGCATGTTCCCAGTAGGTAGGACTACAAACAGAACTACAATACGTTGGCACATATGGCATGTCTGTGCGCGTCCGCAATGTTCTTATTATATATTGTTTTTTAATTCTATTATATTTTATATTTTTACTAGGTATTTTTCTTACTGTGCTATTATATATATTTTTCTACTAGGCTGTTATTGTACCGTGTTATAATAGTATATTTTTACTATGTTGTATCTTACTGAACCAGGGGGCTGATCAAATGTCTAAAGTCAATTTCCAGTCTGTGTCTATCCATGACCTGGCACTAAAAGTGATTCTGATTACCTGGGCCACTTTCAGTGCACTGGAATTTGACAACCAGGGCTCTGAACCGGTTC
This sequence comes from Bregmaceros cantori, assembly GCA_900302395.1. NCBI lineage: Eukaryota > Metazoa > Chordata > Actinopteri > Gadiformes > Bregmacerotidae > Bregmaceros > Bregmaceros cantori. Next base: position 16,161 of record OMKY01252179.1, on the reverse strand, counting down.
AAGGAACAAAAACAAAAAACGAAAATAAACTGAATTTTATGGAATTTAATGGGGAGTGGAAACGAAAAAAGATTTTTTCGACTGTTCCAGAACGGAAACGGAACATTATGAAATCCACAAAACCGGTTCTCTATATATTTTAACATATTCTATGTCTGGGAAACTGTTTCCTTCCACTTTCACTGTCAGTCATCAAGCCCCATGCATCTGGTGTGCCATCATGTGGACAGACGAGGAAGCGTCTTCGGAGTTTGAAAGTCCACCAAATATATTTTGTATAAAAACGATATCTAAACGTAACATTGCACAATATAAAGGACTTTAAGAATGAACAAAATGCTTGTGTTCTGAACCGGTTCAGGACCGATATTTTGGTGGTGGAACAGTTCCGAGAACGAAAACGTTAAACATAGACCTGCCTGAACCGTTCGGAACGTAACGTTTAAAAAATAATTTCTGTACCCCCCCAGGCAACCCGGATGACCAGATAGTGACTCTGTCTCTATCCGCAGGTGACCCAGAGGTTCTCTTCTGAGGAACTGGTGTCGTGGAACCTTCTGACGCGCAGCAACAACGACTTCCACTACATCAGCCTCAAACTCACGCTCGTCTACGGTCTGGGAGTGCTCGTCCGATATTGTATCCTCGCACCTCTCAGGTGGGTTTCCACAATATGTATTATCTGAGCAACGGCTGAGGCCCACACCAAACCTCTCACACAATGTAGCACATCCTCACAAAGAGCGGATATATGATTAGTAAGAAGGATCTAGAACTTGTAATGCTTTCTCGATGTTTCAGTGAGGATATTATACCTATACTAGAACCATCTAACTTCTCTTATGGGGTTGATTGGCCTTCTGCTGTTGGCTGACTCCATTCCCTGGGGTTTTAATGAAATTCATATGTTCTTGTGGTTTTGTGACTGACTGGGATGTGAGTTTTAATACAGTACTGGAGATAGTGGAGGTAACAGGATGTTCTTTTCTTGCTCCAGGATCACCTTGGCAACTATTGGACTCAGCTGGTTGGTCATCGGAACCTCAGCTGTCGGCCTGCTGCCCAATTCCAGGTGATCATGTCAACAATGTCCGCTGTGAAGCTAGGCTATGATGTTGAACTTTCTCGCCATTGTGCGTCGTTGAGAGCTCACACAGTATATGGACTAATACGTCTACAAAAGCTTTGGTTTTCAACATCAAACTTCATCACCACCACATTCACCACGATGCATTCTTGTGCTTTTTCGTTGCTCTGGGGCGGGTGTGCTCTCTGACTCTGCGCCACGATAGTCGCCGCTAAAACTGGCAACGTTATCTTCATCAACCTGTTGATTGTCGATTGGTGTTGACTTCAGTGTACGCAAGGGTTTTAGCAATGCATCCCTCTGTTTTTCATTCGCCTGCTCTTTCAAAGCCTTCTCTTTTTATTCTCCGCTCCTGATGCTTTGCGTTCATGCATGCTCTCGCTCTGTGAATTACCTGAGTTGAGTTGGCGCAAATGTGTGTGTAAACGTGTGTGTATCTGAGACACCGACCGACCTCGAGCATCCAGCACTGATTGGTTCAGTGTGGATTCATTTTAAACAGCCATTGGTCCAAAGTAACGCAACTAGCCCAGCCAATGGCTATTCACTCGCACCCTCGTCGGCGCCTGTCATTTCCATACATTCAAATGGGAAGTAAGCGCTGCGCTCACTTGCGTGCATTTGCCGCGCAGAGCACATGCACATGCATGGACTTTGAGTCTGAAGCGCAAAAAATGAGAGTCAATGCATTTGGGGTGCCTACAAACAAGGCGCCGAAGCACAAAATATATAAAACTGGTGGATTTTGGCGCCTCTAGGAAAACGGCACCCTAGTCGGCTGCAGAGGGTGCCTTAATGGACGCGCCGCCAGTGACTGTCGCTTAATTCTTTTTTTTATTGTCATTATTACGTGTGTACAAAAAGTGTCTACTGTGTCACATTCCATGCATACATATATGCAAATGAGAAAATGTTTAAAGGTTTGACAATGCTATTAACGTTTGCAGGGTGAAGTCCTTTGTGAGCGAGTGGGTTCACATCATGTGCTACAGGATCTGTGCCCGCGGCCTCTCAGCCACCATCCACTACCACAACAAGTAACAACTGCCTAGCATCCAACAATACCTACTGACTCTTTACTCAATACATACTTTTTGAGAAATGGGGCTCATCTGTTTATATTTTTTTGTTGTTGTTGTTCCTCAAGGGAAAACCGACCACAGAAGGGTGGGATCTGTGTCGCTAACCACACTTCTCCCATCGACATCGTCATCCTCTGTAACGACGGGTGCTATGCTATGGTATGTAGATATTATAATAATCAGAAGTATAATCTAATCATCAGCACATAGACAGTGTCCATGTTGAAAGGCAGTGTTGCCATAGTTATTTTTAAAAGAAAGTAATGCGTATACTTTATAATATAATTAAAAATATCGCTATTTTTAATTATATTCAGTCCAAACATCTTGAAAATATAAAACGACAACTAGCATTACTGCAACCAGCAGTAGATACGCTATTCCTATAAGTCGGTTGTGCACCTCTATAAAGGATTTGGGAGTTTTGATTACATTTATACCAGGCTCACAAAAAAACACGACCACAAAACGATTAATCATTGCCGATTAATCGACCATCAAATGATTTGGCCATTATTTTAATTATTTTTTAACCATTGATTAATCAGTTGTAGCTCTATTGTTAATGGTCAATATCTCACCCTTGTGGGAGTGGCCTTCGGATGCTCGCAACCATTAATGGACCAAAACTCCAAATGGTCTAACTTTGCTACACGCGTGTGGAGATAAGAAATACTCGGTATCTGTAACCTGTCCTGGGCCTTAGGTTGGGCAGATCCACGGTGGTCTGATGGGAGTTCTCCAGAGAGCCATGGCAAGGTGCTGTCCTCACGTCTGGTTTGAGAGAGCCGTGATGAAGGATCGTCACCTAGTGACCAAAAGGTAATATTACCATCTCGCCTGGTAGAAAGCAATTTGTTGTGGATCAAACACAGATTTGGCCAAGTTGGCCGACAAAATCTCAGTTCATGAAGCTACCCAAAAGAATCGCCACACTGAATCAGGGGGCGGCGGAAGTGACAATAGCGCACACATGATCCACATGATTACATCCCCTACGTTCCATGTTTCGAGGATGTAATAAATACAATATGAAGATTTTTCTTAGAACGTAATCATTTGCATTTGTGTCAGGCTGCAGGATCACGTGAGGGACAAGACCAAACTTCCTATCCTGATATTTCCAGAAGGTGAGTGTTGTGTTAATAGTTGATATTTATTCTCTCATCTTACTTTCCAGACCAAAGTCCTCCCAGATGTTTCTCACACTTGCCAGGCACATACGAGAGGACATTATAGGTTTGTTTGTTTTTACTCATTTATAGCCAGGTATAACATGAATGTAAAATTACTGTGGTGAAAAAAACGTAAGAATAACCAAACCATAATGAGCAACAAACTTATTTTTAGCTATTTTTTTGGGCGCAAGCGCCATTTTTCATTCTTTACTGAGAGAGAGAGAGCGAGACAGTGACAGGATTAAATCGGAAAACGGGGATGAAGAGTTGGGGAGACATTGCAGAACAGCCGGAGCCCCGCGCCACCATGAACAACGAACTTGATAAAATGCTTAGAACATTGATTCTAGAGAACATTGCATCGTTTACGGACTGCACATCACGTGTAGGTTACGACACAGGAGTGATACGTCACGGATGCGACCGGTGGATCTCCCGATGATAGCACCCGCACTTTCTGTACGTGTTTGATTATAAATAAGAACAGTGTTCCATTTGCTCACTGGTTTTAATGATGAACATTAACAGGGAGAAACAATAATTATTTATTACAATAATTATTTAGATTCTCAGTTGAAGTTTTGTTCGCCTTAATGTAGTCATTTCTGAACACTTTTGTTAGTGTCATTTCCCCTTTTTATTGACGGGGCGGCTAGTGTGAAAGGGGACGAGGGAGTGGGGAAGCTGACCCGCATCACACTTACGCCGGTGAGGGAAGGGTTAGGGTTAGGCTAACCCACAGTTTTAATAGGCATTATTCTCTGCCGGCAGCGAGAGAAAATGGAACGTGTATTTCACCTCTGGAGTAGGTTTAGTCATCCGTGTGCACACGATTAGAATAACAAATATGCGTGGATCTGCTGATCTTCTATTTAGATATAGTACACTAAGATTTGTTTCACAATATTGATGATACCCAATAAAAGGCTCCTATTTAATACAGCAGTGTGATATTTTAATAGAATTTTGTTTATATTTTAAATGTTATTGAGACGATGTCGGGCAAGCAGTCATACAGCATCACGAGTTCAAAGAGAGTCTCTTCTTTTTTTTTCCCCTTTTTGAATCTCACCGCTCCCCAACCCTGTGTTCTACCAGAACGGACAAGAACAACAACAAAAGGATAAATTAATAATAATAATAATAATAATAATAATAATGATGAATAAAAAATACAAAAAGGTAACACTTGTGTGGTTTAATGTGATTTTTTTTTTTGTTGTATTTTCGACACTGGATGTACCTGTGTTTACAATGCAAGGGAAATATGCATCTTGTGGATGAAGGATATGGAGATGTTAGATTTTTGGTTTAGCAAAATGATCATTGCAATATTTTCACACAAACCTTTGGGGACACTTCATTGGCATAATAATAAACCTACAAGAAGGAAGAGATCCACTGAGATGATGTATCTCTACGTGTGTTAATTAGAAAAGCTTTTTTTGTCATCTTTTTGGTGCGTTTTGGTCGCCTGATGTTCCAGACTCAACAGCCCATCTATCAGATGATCAGTGGGTTTGCAGAATATTAAATCCTGCATAAACAACGAAGATGCACATGCTTCCCCCC
>OMKY01252169.1:13735-24524 GCA_900302395.1 Bregmaceros cantori | reverse complement strand
CTCTCTCTCTCTCTCTCTCTCTCTCTCTCTCTCTCTCTACCCATCCCTCTCACTCTCTCCCTCTCTCTATCCCTCACTCACATGCTGTCTCCACCTATCTATCTCTACCGTGTCTCTTTCACTACCCACCTTGCTCTCTCGTTCCGTCTCTCGCTTAGTCTCTCTCTCTCTCTCCCTCTCTCCCACTCTCTCCTCGCCCCCCTATCCCTCTCTCTCCCTCTCTGCTTCATTCATTCTCTCTCTTATCACTCACTCCACCCCCTTGTCTCTCTCTTTCTCTCTCTACCGATGCACCTCACATTCTTGTACTCTCTCTCACTCCGCTTACCCATTTCTCCCTCTCTCTCTCTCCCTTTATCTCAATCCATGTCTGTCTCTCCATCTATCCCTCCCCCACTCCATCTCTACCCGTTTCTCTCCCTCATAGTCTCTCTCACACCTCTCTGCCCCCGCCTCTCCCCATCTCTTTCTCTCGGCTTCATTCTCTGTCTGTCTCTCTCTCCCCCCTCCCTCTGTCTCTATCTCTCACATGCTTCCTCTCTATCTTCTTGTCCTCTTGATGTTGTATGTGAGAGGGGAGGGGAAACATGGCCGCAATCCAAACACCACCCGCCCCCACCACACCCTCTCCTCCATGCCCAGGACGGGCTCTCTAACCCAGGCTGGAGGACGTCGGTCAGAGCCGCAGGGCAAGTGTGTGCATGTTGTGTGGATGGTGTGTATGTAGATTTGTGTGTGTGTGTGTGTGTGTGTGTGTGTGTGAGTGTGTGTGTGTGTGTGGTATATAAATATATATAGATGGGTTGATATGTGTGTGTGGATGGTGTGTATGTAGATTTGTTGATATGTGTGTGTGTGTAGATGGAGTATATGTAGATTTGTGGATATGCATGTGTGAATGAGATATATGCAGATTTGTGGATGTGTGTGTGTGCGCGTGGTGTATATGTAGAATTGTGAATGTATTTGTGTGTGTGTATGTGTGTGTGTGTTGATGGTGTATATGCAGATTTGTGGATACGTGTGTTTGTCAAATGTGCGTATGTGTGTGTCTGTGCTATGAGGCCATATTGTGTTTTCCCGCCTTTCCCCTGCCCAGCCTCGTGCAACTCCTTCAGTTCTCCTGGCTATGAGACAACAGCATTATTTGTAATGTCTTTTCTGCTTGACTTTCTCCATTATTAATAGCCCAATGGATTTGTATCATGTGATGGATATATCCATGTCTATAAAGTACACATGTATCTGGCAGGGCATCATTTTTACAAAAACAAAATATAATGATTAATAGTATAATCTTTTTTTTTTTCAAAACTACAATTCCCTGATCTAAACAAAAATATTTCCCTCACATTAAAAGCATAATGGCTTATATTTCCTCTTTCAGCACCAACTATGTTAACACTAAAATATTTGCACTGATCTTTGTAGGTCCACCAAATACGAATCACAATAGCTTTTAATGTAAAGAAATGAATGCCTTCTCACTACTTTCATTTGTAAAATATGGCTCCTGATGTCTTTGGCAGGCCTTTTAGTACTTTTTGCTTTGACTTGAGTAGATATTTGGATCTGTTTTTCGTACTCTTACTTTGTACTCAGTTTTTTTTTACAAATGTTTTTTACTTCTACACAAGTAAGAAATGTGGGTACTTCTGCAATCTCTAGCGATCTGGGGACACCAACCAGCGCAGGCTCTCGCTGGCTTTTTTCTCTCTCCTGCTCTGAGTTAATGACCGCAATGGAAAGGAGATCACAACAAAGTAGGAATATCAACATATACTTAATGTGTTTGTTTATCAGGAAATTGTATCGGTCAATCATTTTAAGCACTGTTCGGCATTATGGCGTGATAGCATAACAATCCAGGTCTTCTATCCTGCATGATCAAAATACGTTCGCAAAGTAGAAAACAAATAAAATAAAACAAATAAAAGATAATGTTCTATTACGGGTTCCATTCCGCCCCTACTACATGCACATATTTGCAAAATGGACTCATCACTAATTTATAAAGTCAACTATTATTATCAACTGTTGAATGTTGTGTAGTCATGGTGAGGCTCAGGTAGGAAGAGATAAAAGTGAACCAAACGTAAATATCACAGAGCGTAGAGGCTCTAATTTATTCACGCTTTCATGTATGTGCCCTATCTATGTGTAATATTTATTAAACTGTCAAGTATGCACAGACTGTGTGAAGTGTGTTTGTGTGTGTCGCGCACGCAGACCTTGCGAGATATTGTTAGCAATACAATTCTGCTCTGGCAATCATTACTAGTATTATCTTCTATCCATCAAAACATTTAATTTATGTGTAATGTTTGCATTTACAAGCAATGTACACACATGGAATTTAGTGTTGAACACAGACCTAGAAAGGTGATACAATGGCAGCTAATAAAACTCTTAATAGCACGGAAAAGTCTGAGGAAACTTTGAGCTACATCCAGACGCATCCCTTTAGTCCACACAGGTTGTCTACTGTCATGATCTAGCCTGGCAAGCCAGAACAAATTAATCGTCCACGCATCACACGTGACTAGAGCGCTCATTTGGTCTGGATTAAGCAGGCTTGAAAAAAGTATCACAATCAAGTGTCAATCAAAATAAGTTATCAAATCACAGTGCAGAACGTGTGACAAGATGCATGGAGGACGACGTCTCCATTGAAACAGGGCCGCCTTGGTTGGACCGCCCGAATTTGAGCGACCATCTCATTTGCCTGCCTGGTTGGTCCAGACCCACCGGACCATCCCGTCGCGAGCGATGTGTGGAAGATTAATTGGTTCTGGCTTGCCAAGCTAGCAGTGATCAGTGCTACACATATTGCACCTAACATGGTAAAACGTACTTACTTAACAATCTCATTGTTAAAACAAGTTTGTTAAAGTTTGTTATCTGACATCAACCAATTACTGACAATGTGCAGTTTTGGAGCTATTCGCCTATCCACTACCAAGGGGGACAATATAACAACAATACCTGCACAGAGTTAAGCCGGCAGTATCCGTTGAGTGGGAAGCGAATGACGTGCGTGGGATCCTGGTTCCAGCCGGCGTTAACGGAGTTGCACATCACGTCCCCCGTTTCCGGGAAGATCTCCTCGATCAGCACCTTCTCCCCGCTGAGCGCGATGCGCTCGCCCAGGTCGGGCGTGACGCGCACCACCAGGCAGTCGCACGGCTGCGCTAACCTGCGCTGCTCCCGCTCCTGCTTCCAGCGTTCCAGTTCTTTGATCATTGGGGACAGCTGGTAGTAGCGGGCCTCCTCATACAACAGGTGGAAGTCCTGAAAGACAGGAGACAGTATTGGTGATTAGTGACTGATTGATATGGATAACTGATTTCACCCATTATCCTTTAACCAATAGGGCTTTTGCACGATGACGTCACGGCTTGGCGGCGGCAGACATTATGGTCATTGCGATCAGATCAACAAGCAGAGAGCGATAGTTGCTTAAGAACGCCTGTTAAAAGTATTCTATTATTGATTTGTTCATGGTAATATGCAATAAATCGCCTAACTACGTCCATTGTACTTGCCCCTATATAATGGATGTGTAGTGGTAAGGTTACACTTCATCGTATGTGCTACCACCAAAATGTCTGCCGCTGCCAAGCAATGCAACAGCCATATTGTAGGAAGTGGCAGCCATTGATAAGCAATAAACATACCTAACCTATAGTGAGTTTTTGAGCTGGAATGAAAACAAACCTTGAATTGTGGTTGGAACCTTTGCCCCACAACTCGTGGCTCATTCAGATGTGTGACAGTTTTGGATTTTGATTTTTCAGGTAAAAAAAAAATGTAGTCCATATGTATAGGCATATTTTTCTTCACATTTAAATAATAATTATCTTCCAAAAATGTTTGAGCCTCAAGCAAGATTTGAAATACATTTTGAAGACAAGCAAAAATGTTTTAGACACTTTGCACAAACCACAGTTCCTGGTGAATTCTTGGAATTGTACGCATAGGATTACTTTTAATTACCTTTGGTGTGCAGTAAATCTGGAATCACTATCAAGAATTATACAATATCGGGGAAAAATGCTGTGCATCACTAACCACAATTATCAAAACATTTTATTCAAATAAATCCAGTATTTAGATTTTTCTTGAAGGATGATCTTCTAATTTAGGTTCCAAATTCTCAGTTTGACCTAGTACACTACACACCCACGCACACACACACACATGCATAGACAATGAATGTCAGGCTGTCCTTGACTGTTATAGCCCTAATTACTCCAGCAGCACCGCCGGGAGCTGGGCACGACCTTTGACCCCGGCGGTGAAATATGGATGTGGCCGGACCACACAGTACGTCTTAAACAACAGGAGAGAACACATCCTGTCTGCGATATCGGACTTCCATTATTTAACATCGGAGTTACTGGGCGCGATACGTCACACCTTTAAATATGCAGCGAGCGTTGGTGATTATCACTCTGCAATCTGCGCCGCGGGCGCCTATTCCTGTTGTTCTGTCTTGTTTGATGCCATCCCGATTCCTTCTTTAACTCCTCTGGTATCTTCTCACGGCCAGAAATTCACGCCTAGGGGTCCGCGTTGGCCAAGTGGTTATGGACACTGCACCTAACGCGACCCCATTCATGTTAGTGGCGCTGTGTCTACCGCAGCGTCCGCAGTGTCGCGAGTTCGACTACGCTCGTCGACTTGTCTGCAATGTCTACCCCCGATCTCTTTAACCCAGTTTCCGACTAATCCTATCCAATAAAGATGAAAAAACGGCGCTGACGCCGAAAAAAAAAAAAACGCCTATCACGCCTATGTTTGAAGGTCGGCAAATAACGTTTTTTTTTACGCACCGAAGATGGAGAGTAACAAAGTAGGAATACTTAAGTACTGTACTCAAGTAACAGAAGAGGCTAATTTTTTAGTACTTTTAAATTTCGAAAATACTTTTGAGTACATTTTAGAGCCTGAACTTCTTCGTTGACTTGGATCAATACATGGTAATCTTACTCAAGTTGTCTTTGTACAAATATATTTTACAGTAAGAAGTCTGCGTACTTTTGCCACCTCTGGAGTTAAAAACACAAAGAATACCAGAAACACAACAACAATATTCGATAAAACGTTGTATTTTGACAGCTAGAAAACAGTAACTAATTATTCAAATGATTTTATCTTTCCAAAGATGACGTGAAATCACTACCGCCAAACCATCTGATGTATTTTTATAAATACATATAGCTCTACTATGTAGGAGTATTGCTATGTTGATGTACTTTTTAAATTTCAGCTCATGGTCTAGTGCAGAATTGGAAAGTAACATAGTAGTATTACAAGTATTTAAATAAAACATTGTTCTTTTACTTTTACTTACACCATAGAGGCGGAAAACATTGGCTGTTGAAAACTTTTACTTTTTCCTCAAAGCCCATTTCAAATTATTTCCTTTTTACTTTTACTTGACCTTTTTTGACAGGCATTTTACTTGTCTTGAGTAAAATTTCACCAGAGTAAGGTTGATCGGGGATCCTTTCTCACCAACTTGCTGGATCTGGTCACGCTCCTCCCTTCTGTACGGAGGTTGTACTGAGAGTAATGTACAGCAAATTACCATAGACAATCGACTGCTTAAGTCGCCTATTTTGCACTCTACTTTTAGGTAATGGTGGCTTCTCGCTCCCAGACCCTGCTGAATGCCACCCACCCCCACCCCCACATGATATGCTTTCTAACAACTTGAATTGAGTTGTTTGTGAATGTTTTATCCTGCAGTCATTTTACAACCATTACACCTGTCCATAAGAACCCCACCAAAAAACTCACATTACATCAACATTTTCCAGCCTGCTCCATACGCTTCCTGAATAACAGGTACTAGGCCGGAGATGAGGTCAATGTGCAGCTGCACTAAACACCTTCCAGGCTCTATCACTCCCACTTGTCACTTTATGACCCCTGTCACTCTCACTACATCCAACATCTCACAATGTCATCTCCTGTGTTTACTGACCATTGGCTGTGTCCGAAATGGCTCCCTATTCTATAATATATAGTGCACTATATGGGGCACACACCATTTTGTAGGGGTTTCTGAATACTCCATGTACCCTATATAGTGCACTCAAAGTAAAGGACTAAATATCGCCCCATGTTGTTTCACTATATTTAGTTCATTTGTGACAATTATTTATTTTATCTGAATGTATTCTAGGATTCCACTGGGCAAGTGAAATCAATTACCCACAATTCCAAGATTTCATCGGGTGATTTAGTAGGACTTTATTTCTAAAACACATTTATAAATATGAAAAGCAAGATTTACGGATGGCTTGCTGGCTGATGCACCATCCTCTGACACAATGTTTTTAATCAAATGGTGCCAAGGCATGTCCATCGACTTATTGACAAATCCATTGCCTGTATGAGTGTGCCTCTGTGTATGCATGTGCATATGCTTGCTTATTAATAAATTGTGGGTCATATTGTTCCTTGTATTATTGATGTCTCGCTGTGAAGCACTTTGCATTGCTCTACATGAAAGGTGTTACATTAATAAAGTTTATATTGAATTAATAAAAAAATACACATTTGGGGGCGCGCGGTGGCCGAGCGGTTAGAGAGCGCGTCCGCCGACCACAGGTCGAGCAGCGCCGCAGGTTCGAATCTCCTGTCCGGCATTTCTGCAATGTCTCCCCCCAACTCTTCATCCCGGTTTCCGATTAATCCTGTCGCTATCCCTCTCAATAAAGAATGAAAAGCGGCACTTGCGCCCAAAAAATAATAAATACACATTTGTTTTTTTTCTTACTGAAAATGCAAGATAACTTTTTTTTTTTGGTTTTCCACATGTATGATCCCGAGTTCATCATCAATGTGGAACACAATCACCAGCTATAAACCCTTGTTGTGGTTTCTTGCTTGGCGCTCGCCGCTACACCAGCGTGTCGCTCGGTTCACAAAGTGGGCGGGCGGCTGCGCTAGGCCTCCGCCAGCCTATTCAGCCTCGGGCTAACTCTCCTGCCGAGCAAAGCCTTCGACCAGGAAAGCGCGGCGGTGCATTCCTGTGCGCAGACTGCTGTCTCTAGCAGATTGCTAGCAACCCCCTCCCTGCTCCCTCCCTCGGGCCTTGCTGGGGGCCACCAGCACGCCCCCACCCGCCCCCCTCTCGCGGTTCCCCTGCGTGCCTGCTATTGCCTCTAATTTCCCATAAGACCAGATGGCCCGGCCGTTTCCACTATAATGTTTAGTGTGCAACGTTGATGTTGCATGCAATTTTAAAATGCATTAGGAACAAAAAAATCTGTGGGTTGATTAATCACGATTGTCACAACTGACATCACATGATCGCTAGCATCAATGCTAATTCAGACGGAGGGCGAGTTGACATACACACACACACACACACATTCTGATCTAGCCTGGCAAGCCAGACAAATGCACAAACTCCCTTGTGACATTTGGAGTTGGTGGCAATAGCATCTGATGTGCATGTGCATGTATATACATGCGGGTGCAATATTTCCACAATGCATGCTATGTGAATAGACCCAAGATGATATATTATCAAGTTTAAGTCATTGGTTGAAATAGTTTGATGCAGTTCTATAGTTCGATAAAAAGTTAAAGTTTTTTTTAGGGCGCAAGTTAGGGCAGTTTTTCATTCTTTATTGAGAGAGATAGCGATAGGATTAGCTCAGAAACTGGGATGAAGAGTCGGGGGGAGTCATTGCAGAAAAGCCGGAGAGGGGATGAGAGCCTGCGGCGCTGCTCAACCTATGGGCTGCAGCGCGCGCACCATACCACTCGTCCATGCATCGCACGCGACTAGAACAATCATTTGGTCTGGATTAAGCAGGCTCGGAAAAAGTGTGAAAAAAAGTGTCGATGAAAAGAAGTTATCAAATCACGTGGGCGATAATCTGATTTGTCAGCCTGATTGGTCCAGAGCCACCGAAACGTCCTATCGCGAATGCTTGGACAATTTGTTGGCTTGCCAGGCTAATCTCAATCAGTCTTGGTTCAATTTTATCCATCTTTTTCATTATCCTCATCTTGTAACCTGTCCACGGACTTCAGATGGCTTTGGCTAACTCCATTCACATCTAATTCATAAATGACAACCAAAGTGCATTGTCAAAATAAAAATGAACAAATAAGGGGATGCGGTGGAGTGGTTATAGCGGGCGCCCCAGTACCATAGGTCAATCAGTGCCGTGGGTTCTGATCCCATCTCCAGCTTTTCTACGGTGTCTCCCCCGACTCTTCATCCCAGTTTCCGATTTAAGCCTATCACTATCACTCAATAAAATAAATAAATAAATAAAAATGTAAAAATAAACATTAAAAAAATAAACGAAGCACTGCTTTAAAAACCAGGCCTAAATTGTGCAACTGCAATACCATAATATTATTCATTGCTGTGGTCAGGTGAGGTAGTCAGGGAAAAAAGGTTGACGCCGGTGACAGCATTACTATACTGACGGAACGTTTTTGCTCCTGACTTTGCCATTGATTTAACAAAACACACAGAGCCATGGCTGGCAGCGCTGCCAGCGCTCCAACAGACCGCCGCCCCCCGGGGGCGACGCGAGGCCTGATTGTGTTGAGATGAGGACATGCTCCATTCTGCCTCCGCACTATTTGCATTTTATTCGCTCCTTTCCCCTTCCAGCTCTCCCCAAACTGAAACTGAGGCTGTCGGTAGGGCTGTGCCACTCCATCAGAAAATGCATTCTTCATTTTAGATTCAATTTGGATTTTCTGGAAACACAATGCTTTTTACTCACTTTGTTTTATAATATGCACCACCCCTGTATGTATGTATGGTTCAGGTCTGCCACGACATTTGACAGACTACAACTGCAGAGGGTTATCAGAACGAGAAAATTATTGGCACCCCCCTACCCTCTATTCAGGACCTTTTCCAGGACAGGGTGAGGAACCGGGCCAAAAAGATCGTAGCGGACCCCTCCCACCCTGGGGAGGCGCTACAGAGCCCTACCTACTAGGACCTAGACTGAGAAATAGTTTCTTCCCACGCACAGTGATGGTACTGAATGCTGGGGGTAGCCCTGTTTGATATGTTGACATGTTACATGTGCTGATTCTATGCTATTGCCACTTTATAACTTATGTGCTGCTTTGAGAGAGTTATTTTATGCCCAACTAAAATTTCATATGGCAAATTAAAATTAATTTTGAATCTTGAATATGTACAAGAGCTGAAACGTAATTTAATTGCGATTAATGAACTCCAAACAATACTTAAATACACCTATAGACTATAATTGTTTCACCACCATTACTCGCTCCAACTCTTTTGGGAAAATGCTACAGTTACTGCTTCAGTTAGCCCTTAGGTGTTAAAAGGACTCTTTGGGGCCTCGTAGGGTTAGGGTTTCATTTCATTTGAGCGGCATTTGGGCTGTGATCATGCTACTGCAAAATGTATGGATGAGTAGGGTGCGTTTTTCACTGAACGTTGATGATTATTTTTTTAAAGATTCCCCTTATTGTGTGCATGACAGGCACTCAATGAGTTCTCGTAGCACCTAAGGGTTCCATCACAGTTGTAGCAGTCGTTCTGTCACAGTTGTAGCAGTCGTTCTGTCACAGTTTTAGCAGTCCTTCAATCACAGTTGTGGCAGTCGTTCCGTCACAGTTGTAGCAGTCATTCCATCACAGTTTTAGCAGTCGTTCCATTACAGCGTTAGCAGCCGTTCCGTCACAGTTGTAGCAGTCGTTCTGTCACAGTTGTAGCAGTACTTCCATCATAGTTGTGGCGGTCGTTCCGTCACAGTTGTAGCAGACATTCCGTCACAGTTTTAGCAGTCTTTCCCTCATAGCTTTAGCAGCCGTTCCGTCACAGTTGTAGCAGTCATTCCATCACAGTTTTAGCAGTCGTTCCATTACAGCTTTAGCAGCCGTTCCATCACAGTTGTAGCAGTCGTTCTGTCACAGTTGCAGCTGTACTTCCATCATAGTTGTGGCAGTCGTTCCGTCACAGTTGTAGCAGACATTCCGTCAGAGTTTTAGCAGTCTTTCCATCACAGCTTTAGCAGCCGTTCCGTCACAGTTGTAGCAGTCGTTCATGTCATAGTTGTGGCAGTCGTTCTGTCTCAGTTGTAGCAGTTGTTCCGTCACAGTTGTAGCAGTTGTTCCTGTCACAGTTGTAGCAGTTGTTCAGTCACAGTTTTAGCAGTCTTTCCGTCACAGCTTTAGCAGCCATTCCGTCACAGTTGTAGCAGTTGTTCAGTCACAGTTGTAGCAGTTGTTCCTGTCCCAGTTGTAGCTGTTGTTTAGACACAGTTGTAGCAGCCGTTCAGTCACAGCTGTAGCAGTCGTTCCGTTACAGTTGTCGCAGTCGGTCCTGTCTCAGTTGTAGCAGTCCTTCCGTCACAGTTGGCCCCGACGTCAGCTTTGCACATGGGGGGAGCACCTTGAACGCACCTTTATTGTTATGTCAACGTAAACGTGGTAGCGCTGGCGTTCCAAGCTTAATATTGGTGCCGGTGGTTGCCGGCATTCGAATGGGCGGCGATTACAATATCATAACACTGTCGTTTAGTCACACTGTCACACCGTAATTCCGTCACATTTGCGTTACATCACAGCGCACTTGTTCGGTCACAGCTGTATAAGTTGTTCCGTCATAGTTGTCAAGACATTGTTTGGGTTGTCTGCCTTACCTACGACTAATCCTTTGAGCAATAGGGGGCGTTTTTTTTTTTCAGGACTCATTGACATGAAAGGCAGTCATTCAATCACACAAATTAGTGAGAGCGTACCGTTGGGTGCACAGAATATG
>OMKY01252169.1:0-13715 GCA_900302395.1 Bregmaceros cantori | reverse complement strand
GAACTCCAAACAATACTTAAATACACCTATAGACTATAATTGTTTCACCACCATTACTCGCTCCAACTCTTTTGGGAAAATGCTACAGTTACTGCTTCAGTTAGCCCTTAGGTGTTAAAAGGACTCTTTGGGGCCTCGTAGGGTTAGGGTTTCATTTCATTTGAGCGGCATTTGGGCTGTGATCATGCTACTGCAAAATGTATGGATGAGTAGGGTGTGTTTTTCACTGAACGTTGATGATTATTTTTTTAAAGATTATATTGAATATTAAAGATAATATTGGTGCCGGTGGTTGCCGGCATTCGAATTACAATATCATAACACTGTCGTTTAGTCACACTGTCACACCGTAATTCCGTTACATTTGCGTTCCATCACAGCGCACTTGTTCGGTCACAGCTGTATAAGTTGTTCCGTCATAGTTGTCAAGACATTGTTTGGGTTGTCTGCCTTACCTACAACTAATCCTTTGAGCAATAGGGGGTGTTTTTTTTTTCAGGACTCATTGACATGAAAGGCAGTCATTCAATCACACAAATTAGTGAGAGCGTACCGTTGGGTGCACAGAATATGTACAAGTGCATGCACCCACCCATACGCACCCACACACACACACGCACACACACAAGACAAATAAAAGCCTTCAGGGTAAAAAGGAAGGCACTATGAGTCAATGGTGTATGTGGCTGGCGTGGTGTCAGCAGCTGTTGTTAGAGGGCCAGGTCTTGTTCAGACTCACGGCGCGGGCCCTGAGAACTGGCCTGCGGCACAAGGGGAAACTCGCGCTCACCTACTTTTCTTTTGTCGGTCACGGCTGAGCCGACACCGCCCGGTCCTGCCCACAGACGCGGGCGTGGTCGTTGAGATTTGTTAATGTTAAATCTTTATCGCTATCCGCTAAGTTTAGGATACTTATCAATTTTTGGTGATTTTGCCCATATTACAATATTTTTCATAGCCTGAAATGTAATTTAGAGTACTATCATTTTTAATTAAGTGTATTTTTTCTAATAATGTATTATCTCTGATAATTCTTCAAAAAATGAATTATTTAATCCCCAATTGTTGTATTAGCCCTTACAAGTCAACCGTCAAGCAGCAACATTTGGTGAGTTTGGCTAAGTTGACCAACTCCAAAGAAATATTGCACTCTAAGGTTTGTAAGTTTGTATTTAAAAGTAAACAAAGAGTAATGGAAAATAATCCCTCATTAAAAATGAATGGCATTACTGTACAGATTATAATTTTGAATAAGCAGCTGGTAATGATTTGATGTACGATACGTGTTAATATTGTTCATAGACGAGTTCGGGGGTACTTCTGTTGTCTGAACGTCACTTCCGGTGTCATTTACTTGCCGTGTATTTGAATTTTTTTTAAAACATGTCTATTCGGTGGGAACACACACCTACAGGGTTATTTAAAATGGATGGTGGCAACTTTCGGTCTGCTATTCCACACCCAAATGCTCTGGTGTGGATCTGTGACCCACAAATGCATGATTTAATAATCAGTGCAACTCGTTCCATTTTCTCATTCCTTTTGGAAATACTAGAAGAAGCAGCCAGCCTATTGGTCCAGAAGAACATGTGACCACTCGGTGAGTAACTTTAATACGGATTTTGACTGTTTTTCATCAATATTTATACAAAAAGGTTATTGAAGCAAGAGGAGTGATGTGTAAATGGTCACATCTAATGGTTGGATTTTGAACTGGCGTGCGTTTTGTGTGTTTTGTGTGCTCAGACCTCGGTCCAGTACCAGCATTGACATAGGCAACATTGAAACAATAAGGCACTGGAAGTGACCTTAAGAACGGCGGGACAAAATGACTCCCACCAGTGTTTCGCAGGTAAACCCGTCTATTCTTCGATATCGGGCCCCAAAATGTTATATGGAACGACCCCTATTATCTACCAAGCATGCTATCTCCTTCACAGAAGGCCAGCCACAAGCTGCGAGAGATGGCGCTGTTAACCTCGCTGGCCACGCAGAGACTTAATGACAGCTTATAGAAGAAGGCACCTCATTCTCATTTACTTAATTGTCCATCTGCCCTGTCTTTTATTCTTTGTGTGTCTTTATAGTTTACTGTGCTCTGCTTAGTTTGTTTCATTGTCTACGCTCTTTTGTTATGCTCGTTTGTCATTGTGTTGGTTAATTTCATCTAAAGAAGTGGAAATGTGGTTGGATTATAGGTCATTTCATCAAGTCCATAGGCCACATGGCAGCCGCTTTGTGCGCGCAATGTCCATGATTCATTTTCACGGACTGGGTTTCTGAGCGTTTTTAAGGCAGCATCCGGGCACTTTCGGTGTAGTGAAATGTAACCAAAAACAAGTACCCTACGCACTTAACAGTAGCCTGGTAAGCCAAACCAAGATTAATAATCCACGCATCACTTGAATGTACGTTTTGGGTCAGGAGTCCATCGAATCCAAAAATCTGATCCCTGGCTGTGTTTCTGCCGACCAATCAGAGCCGGGTTAAGGTGGGCTGCGAGGCAAGATGCTTGCGACTCAGTCACTTGTCACCAAGGCTCCGAACCGGTTCAAGGAACGAAAACGGAAGCCGGAGACGAAAAGTATTTTATGGAATTTCACGAGGAGCGGAAACGGAAACGAAAAAAGATTTCTTCAACTGTTCCAGAACAGAAACGGAACATTATGAAATCCACAAAACCGGTTAAAAATGTTTTTTTTTTCCCGTTCTCTATATATTTTAACATATCCTATGTCTGGGAGACTATTTCCATCCACTTTCACTGTCAGTCATCAAGCCCCATGCATCTGGGGCTCCATCTTGTGGACAGACGAGGAAGTGAATGTAATGGTGTTTTAAACCTGGTTTTCACGTTAATACAGTTGCACTGAATTCCACCAAATACATTCTGTATAAACTATATCTAAATTTAACATTACACAATATAAGGAACTTTAAGAACGAACAGAATTTTTGCGTTCCGAACCGGTTCAGGACCGATATTTTGGTGGCGGAGCAGTTCTGAGAACGAAAACGTTAAACGTAGGCCTGTCTGAACCGTTCGGAACGGAACATTTTAAAAATAATTTTGTTTTCAAGCCCTGCTTGTCACGCCTAATGTGCTGTCATTGGATAACTTTGATATATTTTTTTTCCAGAAGGATGGAACTCCCGCTAAATCCGATCTTATTGTTGTTCATGCTGTCCTTTAAATAAAATCAACTGTCCATTCATGTATTCAATGGTGACAGAGGAGAGGTGTACCTTGAAGTCATCGGGCAGCAGCAGCTTGCTGGTTCGCAGAAAACTGAGGATGTAGCGGAAGATCTCGCCGTCGCGATCAATGAAGTAGTGCTGTTTCAAGCTGTCCAGAACAATGGGCTCCGTCCCGTTGAAGAGCCGGCTTATTCTGCACACACACAAGGAATAACATCTGATTATATGCGGTCCATTACTAGGCAACCTTTTTGTCCTTAAAAATGCAATATAGCTTGTATTTGGAATTGCTCACATTAGGCTTGAACAATATTTTTCCTGAAAGGGGGCACGGTGGCAGAGTGGTTATAGAGCACGTCCCCCAGATCATAGGTCGAGCAGTGCTGCAGGTTCTTGTCTCCTCTCCGGCTTTTCTGCAATCTCTCCCCCCGACTCTTCATCCCAGTTTCCGTTTCAATTCTGTCACTATCTCTCCCAATAATGAATGAAAAACTTTCGGAACAATAAAATACAGAAATCGGTTTTGACCAAAACATTTTAAAAAGATGGGATATGTGTGAAGGGTATGTGATGCACGCAAAAGACAGCTGTATTAACATGAAGGAAGAGGGCTGCGACGCCAGAGCACTGTCCTGAACTAATTAGCCTCATTATCCTAACTTCACGTTACAATTTTAATACAAGTAATTGCCCATCAAAATTCAAGTAATTTGCCCATCACTGGCTGAAAAGTCAAAGTCTATCCCTCAAATTGATAGTCTGTCCTGTCATCTCTCTCCCCCGCTCCGTGTACTCTCTCTGAGCAAGAGAGACGGAGAGAGGGACAGACAGAAGTGTGACAACTTCATTGTGATGTTTTACGCTTGACCCATGTTTTTAAGAAATATCACCAGTATTGAACCAGATGTCTTGGAGGTCTCCAAGCACACATGTATCCAGGAATACCATCATCACCGTCATCCATGTGTTGATATGGATCACCATGAGGGAGTATCTGAAAAGATTCATTCATTCATACCAACTAAAGTATGACCAGGGCAGAAGGCTCTCCTTGTATCGTTTGGTTTATTTCGGCTATTTTCGGCACAGTCTTCCTGTCCTCAGTTTCACAATCCATGGGTCCGGCTACGCCCTGCCGTGCCTTGCACACGATCGGCCATAATCCGTGGTGCGTACGCTGTCCTCCGACACATGACAAAATCCAACCGCCGTCACGTCACAGTAAAGACAAAAGAAAAAAAACAACAAAAAACAAAACAAAAATGCTGCATCTTGTCCTGGAAAGAATATCGCCCACTTACTGAAACAATTACCCTCCATTTATTCTCCATTTTTATTAGCTTGAAATGCATTCTCAGGCAAGCTCCGGGCGCACCTCCAGTCTGACACAACACACGGCTTCCATTCCAGGTCCGCGTTTGAAGTGTCCCCTTCTCCCTGTCGACTGCACTGCAAACAGACCGTTGAGTTATTAAGGATGGCTCGAGTGCAGTCGACTGTCGGACTTTGAAGTAAATTGATGCTTGGTCAGACTGAATGTGACAAGTGTTCCAGTACAAGAAACGCCGACTCGAACAGGTGAGTTCTATTTTGTTTATTCTACATGACGGAACATTTATTTTCAACGACTTGTAAAAAATGGAACATGATATAAACTAATGCAGTAAATTATTATTTGATTAATCGAATTAATCGCCAACTCATTTTTCAATTGATTAATAAGCAGCGATTAATCATTTCCTTGTATGTGATTTATTATACAGTAAATATATTTATACTACTAGTCAAAGGCCTTTCTCTCATTTCTCGTAGAGGCTGCTTATCTCGACATTCCCACAGCAGCTATCCAGTTTTGTCCAGCTCTGCAGGCAAACAAGGCCCGCTGTTTTCGACTCCCTAAAACACCTGCGTGATTCAATAGACAATGGTTTCTTCATTTCTATGTCCTGGTAATTTTCCACACCCACCGCCCACCAACCTCTCCTCATACGTGATTGGATAAAATGTATTACCCACAGTCCATTGCTTTATTCTGATTGGTTGAGAGTCTCTCTCACTCTCTTGTGTGTTGATCGAAGGTATAAAACATGATGACTTCTGTGAAATAAACAGAGATTTACTGCTTAACATCGGAGTTGGTGTGTGTCCCCTTGTCTTGAGAGAAAAGGTTCAAGTTATAGCTGGATTCATTCCAGCCATACTGAACAATACATTTTACCAACAGTATGGCCCATCCGTTGCTCAAAAGTGCCTAATAAATTTTGCTCCTAATGTCAGTCGGTGTTCCCAGTGTCTTGGCCCTACCTATTCTCTTGGATACCGAATAACGCGCAGCCCCGCAGTAACAAAAATAATACAATAAAGATAATAAGTAAGCTTGAGTGGAAAACCAATATGTTATAAACGAGCACAGAGGTGTAGGATCTTACTAAAATGGAAATGTTAATGTACAATCTGCAGTAAGTGGAGGTAGTGAAACATCAAAACGTTTGCAATATTATGAACCTGTTCTGATTTTGAAGGAAAAATGAATAGATAAATCAAATAATCGTCAGTAAAGATGTCCAATTAATAAATGATCAAAGTAATAACTAGAGCTAGAGAACTATCCATCTATTAATCATAGACTAGTTTGTTGCCAAAAGTAACAACATGGTTTCTGACAGTGGTCCTCTGCCTCAGCACATACTAATTTTTGGATTCATTCTGATTCTTATTTTTTTTTATGTTTTTTCAAGCCCATTCAGGCTGTTTTTTTTTCAAGCTTTATTTATCAGGGTTAGTGTAAACAGGTGAAGATGGGGGGTAGACATGCGGGAAATACATCGGTGGTGGGATTCGAACCACCAACTTACTGTGCCATTAAGGCATATACGTGCTTTTCAGTGCACTGCCTAACCGACTGAGCTACTGGGCAGCACTGATTCTGATTATTTTAAGGAGTAGCCGACATGCAAAGCGGTCGGGGAAAGTGAACCCATTGTGGCAGATGCATGTGCTTTGCAGTGCCCTGCCAAGCGTACAAAAGCAACGGCCAGCCCCACTTCAGCACACTTCTGCCGTGATTCTTATACAATGGCTAATAGATTTCTTGCAGACTATTGTGCGATCTTGTGTGAACTGCGTGCAGCGTGCATCAGTATCACACTATGCCTATGTCTGAACATGTTTGAGCCTGGTCCGTGGAGTATTAAGATATTATTTTATATTTAGTGCTCCGCTGTAGGGCTGTAAGACTTGCCAAAATTCCTGAATAAACTCCAGGTGTTGGTCAATGAAATTCCCATTTTAGATGTAGATATACAGACGGGAAAAAAAATCACACTATTTGGAATTAAATAGAGGATTCACACATGGGCTTGGGTTTAGTACCATGTAGCTTACTGTATATATCAATTGTTTGTTGGGTATTAGGTATAGGATCAATAATGTTTCAGGTTTTCAGGTTAATATTCGTTCAGAGGAAAATGTAACAGATTCATCGATTATTAAAAATTATAATTTGTTGCAGCCAAAAACACACAGTATGGACGAGTTCGGCGGGTTATTCCGGTAAAAATTAAAAGCTGAATATGGCTTCTGGTGCTGTTAGGTCGCTGTGTTCTGACTTATTTTTTAACTTGTCTTTTTGATGGGACAACACACACCCAAATGTTCGACTGCAGATCTATGCCCCACAAACACATGATTCAACTAAAAGCACTCAGAGATTTTAAAAGTGCACCGTAGTGGTACAAAAAGTGGTACTTTTAGTGCTAGCAGTATGTGTGGCAACCCATTATCAATGCAAGTGCTCGTAAAGTACCGATTGTGATTGACGCCACTGGTGAGCCAACTACATATCCCAGTGGCACTGTGACCCGGGAGTCACGTGACCGCGCTATCGGTAAGTTGGTCATTAAGTGTGATTATGCTACTTATGGGCTACAGAAATGCACCAAAATGTAATCACTTCTTCCGTTTCCAGCAACTGTGCACAATTTCATCCAGATCCGTGCACAACCTTTTCAGTTATCCTGGGGACAGACAAACTAACCAACGCGACCTAAAACATAACCTGCTTCATGGCGTAGCCCCGGCGAAAGTAATAATCAGTGCAACGAGTTACTTTTACTAATTTTTGACGGATTTACCACTGAATGCAGCCACCCATTGGTCCAGAAGAATACGTGACCACACCATGTGAGTCACTTCAAATCGTATTTTCAAAATGTCGGCCCCCGCTTTTTAACATGTGAACTGGTCTCTAAGAAGGAGATGTATTTGTGCTGCCCAGTGGCTCAGTTGGTTAGGCAGAGCGCTGGAAAGCACATATATGCCTCAATGGCGCAGTGGTTCGAATCTCGCCACAGACGCATTTCCTGCATTGTCTGCCCCCCATCTTCACCTGTTAATGGATATTTTACTTAATCCATAATTATCAGCATAGGCAAAGCTAGGAAAAAACAGCGTGAATGGGCTGGAAAAAACGTAAAAAAAAAAAAAAAGACGGAGCTGTATTCCAGCAGCAATACATCAAATACAAAAATCTGGTATTTCATAGCAGCGATGAGAATGGATGCGATGATGTGCAGTGTGGCTAAAACGCCCATAATAGCCCTTTTAGCCGCACCTCACTTGTCTTGTACCGCATGTGTTAAGCACCAACACAGACAGGTGAGTTGTGTTTGATCATTAGAGAGGTGATGAGCGTGATGCTCACAACCACATGACAGCTGCTGGCACACTGACGTTCATGTTATCTTGATAAGCCTCACAACCAAAACCACTGCCAGGAACCGCGGATCAACGCGGCCACACCCACGTTCTGTTCCCACTCTGTTGCTTTTTAGCCAAAATTAAGTGGAAGTCGCGTTGCGCCGGCGCGCTACTTACTTGTGTAGGCCTGTTGTATTTGTTGGTTTGTGGGAATTGTGCCGAGCCAAATATAAGCCCTGCTTAAAGCTATACTTTGTAGTGGAAATTCCGGTGGGAAAAAGGTGACTGAACTCAATTACCCAGAATTCCGGAGATTCACTGAGCACTGTGGTTGGTCCGAAGTGACTCACCGGAAACTGTGAATGGGCTGGTTAGAAGTGATGAAGATTGATTGATGCTAATCTTTTCAATTGAAATCTTTCAAAACGTCTTGACGCTGAAATGAGTTTCAGTCATTTGATATCTTTTGAAAGAAATGACATTATGAAGACGTTTGCAATATTCATAAATGTTAAAATTCATAGAAAAATGTATCAATAATAATAATAATAATAATAATAATAAGTCACGTTACAGTGACCTCTCGCACACTCGCACTGACTGCAATGCAAGGTGCTCGTCACGACCCATCGGGAGCAATAGGGCTGTTGCATGATGACGTCACAGCTTAGCAGCGGCAGACATTATGGAGGTATCATCTCGGTCAGACGAACAAGCAGAGAGTGATATTTACATTTCATTGTCCGTTTAAAAGTCTTCAGTTATTGATTTAGCCATGGTAATATGCTATCAATCGCCCATATAAAAGACGTTAAGTGGTGTTGCTGCCAAGCCATGCAACAGGCCCATTTGGGATTCAGTATCTTGACAAGGACATTTTGGCATGGGGACTGTTTGCGCTTTGAACCATAACCTTTCGATTTTCAACCCTTCAGTCATCGGAGCACTCGCTCTACCAACTGAGCTACACCCATTTGATAATCAATATAATTATAGCCTCGAAACGCGGAGCATCAGGAATGTAATGGTTTTGCATTGCCCGCTGCCGGCGTGGGCTGCTCCATGTCCATGGCAGATCCTTTATGACATCAGAGTCACACAATATCATTTTTACCTGCACAGACAAACGTCAAAAGAAGAAGAGTTGATTGCCGTTGAACAACAAAAGAAGAAGATGCGGTACCGCTTCCTTTTACAGTGACACTGATCATCATATAATAACATAGTAATTAGTATGTAAATATATAGTAATTAGCTTGTAAATACAACGTGTTACCAAGTCATTACATCGCAACAACAATATAGATTACTGAGTAAGTACTTGGTAAGTATTGTGTACTTAATTGTGTAAATGCATAGTAAGTTTTATGTAAGTACATAGAAACTATAATTTGAATTCACAAGTCATAAGATCGTAACAGCATTATAGATTACTGAGTAAGTATTTGGAAAATATAAATGCTTCTATCGCAGTCACAGCAGTCGGCGCCGACTGCATACCTCTAGTTGTTAGCTGGAGGCCTGAAGAAGATCCATCAATTCACATGAAATGCAACAGGGCTATTTTCTGAATATGATGACATGTTGAGGTCCTGATTCGTCTCGTTCATCTTCTTCTTTAATGATTGTTGTCTGTATAGCGTGTTCTCTTTTGCGGAACCAATCCCATGTAGTTTGCCCTTGAGGACGAATGAAATATGAATCTATCTGAATAGCTACCTTGTAACTGCTTCGAATGATTACATTGATCAGAGTATGATATTTTCTGTATCACTCAATTCTGGATGCCAAATAGCCGGTGTTTATAAAAAACTCTTTGGTTGTCTGCGTTATAGTGTGGGGGCGGCGTTATGTTGTAAGTGTAATCACCAAAAAGTAATTAAACAGAAGTAATAAAAATAACACCTCACCATTGAGGTTTCACCTTGGGTATTGTGTGTCCATTCTTCAATCCATAGCTATTTTGCTGTCATTTTTCAATCTCTGTCACTCTTTTCCTCGTGTCTTTGCATCTGCTCTCTCTCTCTTTCTCTCCCTCCCCTCTCCCTCTCTCTCTCTTCTCCTCTCTCTCTCTCTCTCTCTCTCCATCCTCCCTCCCTCCCTTCTCTGGAAATCGATGCAAAATGCTTTATAAAAAACCAATACTCATCTCCCTGTTTGGCCTCGGGTGTTCCTTTCTCATATGGTCTTGCAATTCTTCCAGCTAGAATTTCACCATCGCCCTCCAGGCTAAACTCTGTTTTTCATCTCCACTTTTTTAAAAAGCAATTAAAATGCTGCCTGTTTTTCTTTTCTCTTTCTCTCTCCCACACCGAGCCCCCCTCAGTCTCTCTCTATCTCACTCTCTCTCCCACAAACACACACACACACCACACATAAACACACACACACAAACACAAGCGCCTCGCTGCCATCTTTCTCTCTTAGTTTTGTGTATTTATCTGCTTATTAGCCCACATATACGTATGTGTATGTGTGTCTGCAAATTTTAATATATGTATGTGTTTGTGTGTGTTTGAGGGCGCACACATACACACGTACATGCACACACACACACACGCACACATCACTGCCATTTCTCTTTCTTAGTTTTGTGTATTTATTTACTTATTAAGCCACATATACATATTTCTATGGGTGTACATGTGTGTCTGTGTATTTTAATGTATGTATATATGTGTTTGTTTGTGTGCGTTCGAGTGTGCACATACACACACACACACACATTTTACAGTGCGTGTGTGTATGTGTGCGCATCTTTGTGTGCGCATCACAAAATTAAAGAGTAAGGTTTGGTTTGTGAGGCACAGTGCGCAGCTTGCCTTTTGTTTTGCGTTTTGAAATTGAGCATCCCTCTTACGTGAGAAAGCATAAGTGATGGAAAGTAGAAAAGAGGGGAGTGACAGAGAGAGATAGGGGAGAGAGAGAGAAGAGAGAGAGAGAGAGAGAGAGAGAGAGAGAGAGAGAGAGAGAGAGAGAGAGAGAGAGAGAGAGAGAGTGATGGAGGGGCATCAGATAAAAATTTGAATTAATGAAGACAGAGCTACATCAGCTAACGACACATTGGACACGGAGACGCTGGCAGCCCTCAACTCTCTCTCTCCTTCCCTAGCCTTCATCCAGCGACTACATTACAGCTGTCACAAAATAAAATGATAATACTTTATTTTTTTTAAAAAACTTGAAAAATGGCTGGCTCGATTGTGAATTTTTTTTTAAATTCAAACAAAACAAGCAAAACATAAAAAAAACCAAAGGCATTACACTTCCGCTTTCAACTACTTTTCAACTCCTCAGTTGCGCTTTATTAGCAAAACAAATGTAAAACTCGGAATGTTTAATTAGCATTTTTTTTGCACACGTTCCATTTAACATTCTTATGACAAAGAGGTTTTTTGTTTTTTTTTAAAAACACATTGTTTGCATTCCCTAACAAGAGGATGGGGCATGTTTACAGTGAAGCTACAGGCTCAATGTGTGTGGATGTGTAACAGGCGTCAAAACGCAGTACTTTCGTTTACAATACAACGAGTGCACGGAGACGAGACTTTGCAGCTTTTCGCCGGCGCAGGTAAAAAATAAGACAAACGCCCATACATCCTATCATCATAATTCACACAAGCGTTCATGATCCCAGTGTTCGAGCAATAGCTCTCCTTATTGTCCATTCAGGAAGTATCCATATGGTAGTTCTCCAACAGTTCCATATATGGTATCCACAAGTCGTTGGGCATGCCCTTTGCTATATATGTTAGTCTCTACATACCCAGAGTCTTTATAGCCGATTAATCGCGATTCATCAAGTCATCGCTTCAACTCTAATATAGATATAACCTCTGCTGGTATTGATAAGATGTTGATTTTAAAACAATACATCAATAATTGATTATATACTATATTATAAGAAATGGTAAATGCGCCCTCTATAATAATAATAGATTGGCTTTGGTCAATTTCATTTTAATTTCATTTCAGTTTTAGGGGATTCATCTCGAACCTCGGAGCCTCTCGGTGCCTGGTGTTGGATTAAAAACAACAAAGCGGTGTCTCTGTAGCCGTGGGCGGGACATGACGGCACCCCGGTCTCTGTTCAAAATAGACCGCTGCCTTAAACATTCACGTCCAATTTGAGCTCCAGAAGGCCGCATCAATGTTTCACGTTTGCCCGCGCGCTGCTACGGAGCAAGACCGATTGCCTCACATTAGTTACTGGACCAACTTTCGGCAGAGCCCTGCATTATTCAGCGGACAATCTATTTTAAAATTGTCGCCATCTCGCCTGTCAAAATACTTTAATTTTCTTCCTCTTCACGAGCCCGGCAGGGGAACAAGTGCCAGCGACGCTGACCACTATCCGCTTCCGTGTCAGACGATGGGCAGTAATTGTTAGATGGTTTGAAGGCACACTGAATTCTACAGGTCTATTCCACATCAAAGAAAATATTTCAGTAATGTTGTATCCAGGGCTCCGAACCGGTTCAAGGAACGAAAACCGAAAACGAACAGAATTTTACGGAATTTTATGAGGAGCGGAAACGGAAATGAAAAAAGATTTCTCAACTGTTCCGGAACAGAAACGGAACATTATGAAATCCACAAAATCAGTTAAAAATGTTTTTTTCTGTTCTCTATATATTTAACATTTCCTATGTCTGGGAGACTATTTTCGTCCACTTTCACTGTCCCATGCACCTGGGATGAGGGCTTTGAACCAATATTTTTTTACGTTCCGAACAGAAACGGAATTATAACGTTTCTGGTTATGTGTTACATCAATAAATTCACGTTCCTGAACCGGTTAGAACACAAAGATATTGTTCCCGGAACGGTTAATTTCGTTCCTTCGACTGAAACGCAGTGTTTCAATTCAAGTCGAAAGGAAAGGACAGTTTAACGACCGGGGTAAACAGATCATCGTGGGGCCAGCCAATCAGAGTAGCCCAGGCGCCGTGAGCGAGACTCGCGTTGCCGCGGCAACAACAGACGCTACATTGTGTGTGCGTGTGTGTGTCTGCGTGTGTGTGTGTATGTATGCGTGTGTTTGGTCTGTTGTTTAATGTCCTTGTATTTGCCGACTTATTTCATAATGATCAGTACGGCCACTCGCAGTCGCTGCACATCCAAGCCGACTCGTTCTCCGCGCGCGCGTGTGAGTGCGAGTGTGTCTATGAACAGATATGAAATAGAAAAGAAACATTAGACATTATCGTAGCCATGCACCGGAGCAAACGTAAAGATATAGGTGAACCAACGCCAAAATCACCCCGTGGGTCTTTCTAGATGTATTATATTATTGTGCAGGAACACTCGCGTCGGGGACAAAACTAGCAGCAGCACTGGATGATGGAAGTCGGCGAGTGCGCACTGGTGTGAATGCTCCGGTGAAGTTGTCGCCGCTCACATTCTAAAATTCTGCGGATGGACGCCTATTTGCGTGTAAAGCGAGCAATAACTGGGCCGTACATCTTACTTCATCTGTCTACATGGGCATTCATGGGACACGCACCAAGTCAGCGAGCTGTTGACACGACCATACAGGGCAAACCATTTAGGTCTGCGCAGGGGGGTGATTATATTTAACACATTGTGTTGTGCAGGTGAGTTTGCTTTTCAACGCCGTGTTTCAACGAAAACTTCGAGGAACGGTATTAACCGGTTACCATTATTTTAAAATAAGTGTTCCTGTTCCAGAACATAAAAAATAAAACGTTTCCGGTTTCGTTTCTGTTCCCTGGAAAATACAAAAAGTTCCCGGTTTTCGTTTTCGCTCCTTGAACCGGTTCAAAGCCCTGCTTTAAATATCCTTCGATCAGGCAACA
>OMKY01252167.1:1753-12805 GCA_900302395.1 Bregmaceros cantori | reverse complement strand
ATGCAGCAGCAAGTAAAAAAAAAATCAAACTCATAAATGGGCAACTTTGAAACTGGAAATGAAGGGGCAAAACAACATAACAAAACAGAACAGGGGTACAATACACAACTTAACTAATATTAATAGTGTTGTGTCAACTTGCTGACATCCACCTGAATGGTCATGAAGTCTATTATGTTTCTTACGTCGTGTGTATATATAACAGAGCTGGGCCCTCGGGTGATCGACCCTTTACAGATGCCAGTCCAGTACTGGATATAGTGTGACATAGGTGCAGGGTGACATGGTCTTGCAGCAATCACATACTTGATTTGTCATGTTTGTTATATGCAGTCAGACATACTCAAAATCAGGATGGGGCTGTGCAGGAATTCTTGTTTTCCTGTCCAGCAGAGGTATCAACAGGCCGACCAAAAAGTTATGTAATAAGAGACGTATTGTGCAGCCTAGTCCGCCAAGGCGGTCCTTTTACGACAGTCGCTCACTGAGCGTGACCTGTTTTTTGAGCAGTGGCAAAAAATATTTGCTTCCTTATGATCCTGTGCAGGCGTTACACTAAACTTGTGTTCCTTTTAATCCTCCAGCCCAAATCAGGATTAACCCATACGTAGCATACATACATACCATTATTTAAAACACATAGTTTGAAAAGGTAATCAGGCTATTTAACAATTGCATCACAACAATGCAGTGCTATTTCAGACACCCATGTTAAACATGTATTGTTACATTTCCAACATTACGAATACGAACATAACATAATATGAAAGTGTATATGTCAACGTATATTCATTTTATATTTCTATCAATATTTTATTAATAGAAAACTGACTTGGCCATTTTAAATACTGGGCATTTTGTAAATCCATTTAGGCAAGGAGAACACAACAAAATTCCTGGCCTTTATCACAAAAGAAGTTTCCAAAATGTTCTGACAGATTGCCCTGGCTATCTCCCAGAGATATATCAAATCGTGTGCCGAGTATGTGCTTTGTGAAATTGTCCTTGAAATGTGTGCCCTGTAGCTGATAATCTAGTCAACTCTGGCTTATAGAGAAATTAAACGTCATCTTGTTCATGTAAGCATTTATGTCCATTGCATTTATTCAGTCAGCGTCAGCAAGAAACGCCAGATCCTCACATTGACCCCCGTGCTCTGTAATCCAATCTAAGATCATCTACTAATAATAAGGGGGAATATTTTACAGGCATATTCACAGATTCTTTACTCGCCATCATAGCATCTGATTTTGCTAACCACCTCCTTTGGTTTTGAGATATGATTTGTTCAGCCTGGGATGAACTATGTTCCTCTGTATAGAATCCGCTATATTCATTGATCATCTTCATCCTATATTCAAGTGTGTTGAGCTATTTGTCGGATCTACCTCAGAACTATTTTTAGATATCATTTTTAAAGAATGCGTTTCTTTTGTCATGACAAAAGTTGTCTAATTGATGCAGCGTGTTTGCCACACATACCAATAATCAGTTTAGGCAGATGTCAAACTGTGTATCTGTTTAATGGTTCAGCTGGGTTTGCATGTGCTGCTGGCGTATTGTTGAGGTTCTGGTTCTTTTCTCTGGTTCTCTTCATGAAGTGTCCTTTTACTCTGTGCCTATATGCCTGGAACAGACTTCAAGCCTTCCATTTCAAGAGGGCTTTGCATTAGAGTCCACGTTGCTGGTTCTCATCTTACTTACAGGATAAACCAGTTTGCAATGACTTTACCAACTGTAATATGGTGGGCCTTTGTGCAATTATTGCAGACTGTGTCAGGACGAGAATTGGCTTGTTTAATTATATACTCCACGTTGTGTGCAAAGACGGTTACTCTTATTCTGTCAACACCAGGGCTCTGAACTGGTTCAAGGAACGAAAACCAGAAACGAACGGAAATTTATGGAATTTTACGAGGAGCGGAAACGAAAAAAGACGTATTCAAATGTTCCGGAACAGAAACGGAACATTATAAAATCCAAAAAACCGGTTAAAACTTTTTTTTCTGTTCCCTATATATTTTAACATTTCCGATGTCTGGGAGACTATTTCCGTCCATTTCAGTCATCAAGCCCCATGCATCTGGGGCTCCATCTTGTGGACAGACGAGGAAGTGAATGTAAACCCCCTTTTAATGTTAATACAGTTACACAGAAGTTTAAAAGTCCACCAAATATATTTTATATAAACTATATCTAAACGTAATATTGCACAATATGAGGAACTTTAAGAACGAACAAAATGTTTGTGTTCCGAATCGGTTCAGGACCGATATTTGGTGGCGGAACGGTTCCGAGAACGAAAACGTTAAACAGAGACCTGCCTGAATCGTTCGGAACGGAACTTTAAAAAAAAAAAATCCGTTTTCAAGCCCTGGTCAACACATCTGTGCTGTTCCGATTGCATGTTTTTATTCATGGTCTGCATTAATGTGTTAAATGTTATCATGTCTTTCTCAAGCATTCTTAACTGGTGTCAGCTGTCAAGAATTCTCGGACGGTGCCCGGTCCTTCTGACTGGTTGAAATAACCTTCACTGACAAGTAAAACTAATAATCGCTGCTTGCTCTGCAAATAAGGTGAAAAGCCGACCAGAGCTGCCACGAACGTTCTCCCGACGGAACAGCTTCACTCCGCTGTCCAGCCAGGACCAGGTGAAGCGGCCTCGCATGTACAGCGTGGGACACCCTCCTCCAGAGAGGGGCCGCTCGCTGGGTTCACAGCCGGGACCCGTGCTCTCTGAAGACATTGAGGTAGCGCCTAATTTAACTGCCGCGCTTGAGTTACACGGACTATTTGGTGGTTAGGACTTATTGGGTCCTCGTGTGTTTTTTTTCTGTGATTTCCTTGTCCTTATGGGTGCGTAGGATGTGTTTTTCAACTTTGATATCAAAAATATTTATTTTTTTGACATTATTTTTTGGGCGCAAGCGCCGTTTTTCAATATTTATTGAGAGAGATAGTGATAGGATTAGCTGGGAAACTGGGATGAAGAGTCTGGGGAGCAGAAAAGCCTGAAAGAAAAGCTAGCCAATAGCATCACAGCAAAAATTGTGAGAGACATGAGGGAGTCTTTGTCCCGCTAATCAGAAAGTTAGGCGAGCAAACAGTTTTACTGGGGGGAGAGAAATAGAGGCGATGATCTCAGGGCCAGCAACACAAGAGTTTTGTTTCTAATCAACTGCATTGTTTACACTTAGCAAAAGTGGGGCCATTGTTAAAAAGACCTTGGCCTTGAGATGCTTTCGTTTCAAACGGGAGGCAGGCACTAGAAATAAGACATGCCTGATCTTCTGTGAGATAGCAGATAAACATGTGATTTGAACATGATTCTCACAGTCGTTTGTGAGGAATAGGTTCATAGAAATAATTTTATATTTCTATAATAACTTATGCATATGAAAAGGAAAATACATCAGACATCTTAACAGTGTTCCTGCTGAAGCAAACCAAAACGCTGCCAGAAACACATGCTTACATGTTGCCCTGTCTTCGTCTATCCACTCTACAGGATGGTCTGAATGGCTTCAGTCCTGCAGAAACTGAGGGTGACACCGGCAGTGCCATTAAGTCGACTACTTGAGGACCTCCACACAAGGCTTGCGTTTAGAAGTTTGGCCTCGGAGGGGGCTGCAGCCTGATCACATGTAGATATATCATGAATGTATTATGAATGTATCTTTTAACGTCCTTGTATGGAGTTGAGTCACATTGAAAGTTATTTTAATGTTAAAAAAAAATGTAACTTGGCAAATATGAGGTGGATACTTTGACACAACATAATGTCTTTATCTCTGCCAGAAATGAGTGTTATCACTTTAGGGGACTGTGATTCAGAGACTTCGAATAAGGCCTCATAACGCTCATGTGAAAATAGAAACGTCTCTCTCTCTCCCGCTCTCTCTCTCTCTCTCTCTCTCTCTCTCTTTCTCTCGCTCTCTCACCATTTCTTTAATTTTTTTTCAGATGCATCACCATTTTCTACCTCCTTCCTCTGTTCAGCTGACTACCCCTCTCTGTTCAATGACTGAGAATGATTCTCAAAACTCAGTCAGTTTTATTTTTAAGAAGCATCTTCACTGTGGTGTACAGAATATTCATTATCGCTTAAAAAGGGATTGGACATTGATTGGACATGAATTAGACAAATGAAAATTGATTGATCACAACAAAACAAAGAATTCCGACTCAGCAACTAAAAAAAATGTTTTAATGTTTTAAAATGTTAAATCATAAGAAATACGTGCAATGAGCTTTATAGACGAGTTTACGTGCGAAACACTGGGGGGAGTAATTTTGTCCCGCGCTTCTGCAGGTCACTTCCGGTGCCTATATGTATGTAGTAAGTATAAAGTGTATATGTATAAAGTCTGGTAGAAGGCCGCCATACGTGGACACAAAAACACACAAAACGCACACCAATTCAAAATCCGACCACTATATGTCACTCTATGACCAGTTACACATCACTCTCTACACTAAATATTGATGAAATACAGTCAAAATCCTACTTGAAGTTACTCACCGAGTGGTCACATGTTCTTCTGGACCAATAGTCTGCTTCTACTAGTTCTTCCAAAAGGAATGAGACAATGGAACGGTTTGAACTGATTATTAAATCATGCGTTTGTGGGTCACAGATCCGCACGATAACATTTGGGTGAGGAATAGCACACCGCAAGTTGCCGCCACAATTTTTAAATAACCCTGTAGGTGTGTGCTCCCACCGAATAAACATGTTGGAAAAATGGGCAAATACACGGCAAGTAAATGAGACCGAAAGTGACGTTCAGAGACCGGAGGTACCCCCGAACTCGTCTACACAGACAACAAATCCAGCCTGAATTGTGGTTTTTTTTTTCTGATTATATTAGCTTATTTATAATCAGGGCTTTGAACCGGTTCAAGGAACGAAAACGAAAACCGGGAACTTTTAGTATTTTCCAGGGAACAGAAACGAAACCGGAAACATTATTATTTTTTTATGTTCCGGATGCAGCAGTGAAGTAGGAATCGTTGCCGGACTCTCTGCAGCGTGTTGTTGTGGGTTCGCACTGACACGCAACGAGACCTCGGCTGTAGAGCGCTACCAGCGGGCCTCTGTAGTGAGTCGCTTTGGGTTCGCCACAACAAACATTACATAGCATTAAAGAGATGACAGGAACGAAATTAACCGGTTCAGGAACGTCAATTTATTGGTGGAACACATAACCGGAAACGTTATAGTTCTGTTTCTGTTCGGAACGGAACACTTGGGAAAAAATATTGGTTCAAAGCCCTGTTTATAATAGACTTGTTTATCACATCCCTAAAGTTGAGTGTAGAGCGCACGTATGATGTCACGTCTTGTCTTTGGCTTGGAGGCCATTTTGGAACCAGCGCGCTGTTAGTTTGGCCGTCGCCACCAGGCCGTGAGGCCACATGCAACAGCCCTATTTTAGCAGTCCTAGTCTGGACAATATTTTTCTCACATTTTGTTAAACACTTCAATGCATTCCACACCAACAGTGCAATACTTTCGAATGCCTTCTGTATATACTATGCTCCTCACGGGCCACTGTTCCTTATCAAGCGACCCAAGAAAAGGCCGGCCAATATGCCACGCACTAGGCATCTCTGTCAATTCTGTACTTTACAAACTTGGTCATAGAGCTGTACAGTTTTGCTTAAAAATGAAATCCAGATTACCATATCTCAGAAACCTTGATTTCAGATTTGATTCTGATTTAAAACTTAAACTCATTTAAAACTTTGCAAACTGTCCCCCTTTAGAAATGAAGTAGGGGCAAGCAATTATCAATATTAATATCCTTTTATAAATATGACATTCCAATAATTGTATCAAATATATTTAAATGCATCCAAATAAACTATTTTTATTTACACCACATACAGCAAAACCCAATCGTCGTAGCTTGATTGAGTGGAATATATACATTCCCAATTATAGATTTGTGGTTCAAATATCATTTTGAATTCAAGATGTTTGCATTGGAACTGATGAATGGTGTAACGTTTTAAAAGGTCATCTATTGTAGTTGTTCGCATGCTCTCAAATCTTTTGCGACCGTAATCCATCAGAACTGAATTTCTCTCAAATGTATTCTGACAGCACTGTTAAGCGGGCTGAGTCTGCCCTATCACCTTAATGAGTGTTTCAGTCTGTGCAAGTTAACTCGGTTGCTTAACTAGTTTAAGCAACGCCAGATGTGTGGGTACAAAAAGGTGCAAGAGTTGCGCTCCATGGTCACGATACACTGTATGAAGACAATCTCACCGAGATGAAGTCCAGTTTTAATTACAGTTTAGTTTTAAAAGAATGTGCAGATTATCTGAACACACAACCAGCCTACTGGTTTCTATGTCCATCTCAGGAAGTGGGAAAGCTTTTAAAATATGAGGTTAAACCGGAATGAAGAAAATATTTTATATATCCATAACCCTGTTTTGAACCCAATGAAAAACTGAAGTGGTACCCATTCCCATTGGTGATGGTAAATGGTGAAAAATGGCTTTGCTAAAATTATGGAAGAGTGGTAAATATACTAAATTATAGTATAGTAGATAAAATTGCAGTATTTCGGGATATCAATCTACCCGCCTACCATCAACATGCAAACTGCATCTTGATTGATAATTTCTGAAAATACAAAACATTGTGAAGAAAATTGTCAATTTACGGTAGAAATTCATTGCAATGACTTAGAATGAGAGTAAGCCTATAACGCAAGTGTTTTCAGAATAGGAATAACCTATATAGCCTAATAGCCTATATTTTTATTTTGACAAGATTCATCTCTTGTATGCAAGGGATCGTTTCAATAATCGACAACTAGTCCATTATTAGAACTAAAACCACTCAGAGATTGCGAGACCCGGAAGTCTGGTAACGTGACCGCGATAAGCGCCCAGTTGGTGAGTTGGTGATTAAGTATGATTATGTTACTTATAGGCTACAGAAATGCACCAAAATGTAATCGATTCATCCGCGTGCCATTTCCAACAACTGTACGAACAGCTTTTTCAGTTATCTTGGGGACAGGCAAACCAACCAACGCTGCCAAAAACATAACCTGCTTCCCGGCGCAGGTAATAATCATTAGTTGCTCACCGATTGACGGCTTCCAAAATCAAATCAGTTCATAATAAGCCTACTCTAGAACATTAACACACCGAACCTGGGACAAATTCATCCGTTCAAAAGCTCAGAGGGATCTGCCAGAGCGGATGTGGCGGTGCACGCAAAACCATCGCATCCCTGACGCTTCGTGTTTTGAGGATACAAATGTTTTAACTGATAAAATGATATGTTGTATGAAATTAGACTTTTGAACAAAAATAAACATGCCTTCACTGCGTTTAAGTTGGAATTCTATCAATCCGAATATGAATACTACTGCTAACAGCTCCTCTTTGAGCTTGTAAACTGCTGCTGTCAAATTGTATTTTTGGTGTTTAATGTGAAAGCTGTTTGATTTTGCTGAGCTATTGTACACTTGTCTTTTCATGGCACACATGCTGTAAAGCTGCACTGTTTGCCACCTGCCAGGACAAATTAAATGGCCCTTTTGAAGAAAAGAGAATTGCTTGAAAGTTGAATGTGTGTCATTTCTTGGGCTAAAATGTTGTTAACTGCTTGAATGTTCAACCTGAGGAGGACAACAGACAAGTGTCGGGAGTGAGCACCTAATGTTCAAGTACAGCTCGTCATTTTGGAATTCACCACTTGAACTTCTTTACTTAGCAGTTTCCTCTACTTTAACACCACTGTGCTGCTCTTCAGTGAATTTGTTCCTAATAAAGTCAGAGAGCTTTGAAAAGTATGCCTCAGAAACACTCCTCAGAACCCAAACAGGCTTGAAGCAATTAAAAATAATTTGAAGGAGGCGCGCGGTGGCAGAGTGGTTATAGAGCGCATTCCCTAGACCACAGGCCGAGCAGCACCGCAGGCTCTCTCATGCCCTCTCCAACTTTTCTGCAATGTCTCCCCCTGACTCGTCAGCCCAGTTTCCGATTTAATCCTGTCTCTATCTCTCAATAAAGAA
This sequence comes from Bregmaceros cantori, assembly GCA_900302395.1. Classification (NCBI taxonomy): domain Eukaryota; kingdom Metazoa; phylum Chordata; class Actinopteri; order Gadiformes; family Bregmacerotidae; genus Bregmaceros; species Bregmaceros cantori. The sequence goes on along the minus strand of OMKY01252167.1, from coordinate 4,760 downwards.
TTAAAAACGCCACTTGCGCCCAAAAAATAATTAAAAAAAAAAGAAAATAATAATTTGATTGTGTAAGCAAACTTTGGTTGTTCAACAACTCACATACCAGATTTAAGTCGGAAAAAAAGTTACTAGTTGTTTATCTTCAACCCTGTTCAAGTCCATTGGGCTATGCTATGCTAAAAGTGAGCGAGAGTGAGTGCACGTTGGGATAGATATGTGGTGTTTTTTATGCTGGCCATAGCATGGCCTGCATAAATAAACCTCTGCTCACTGTATGGTTGCACAATGACAGCTGGCTGTTGAGATTTGCGCAGCTGAGGAAATCAGCAGGATGCTAACCAAACATGTCCCATTGCAATGGTGAAAGGCAATGGATTATTTAAATGTGTCACTGTGAAAAGAATGAACTGTTTGCAGACGCATTTAACATTACATTTACATTTTTTGTGTACTTTTTTTTTTTACTTTTGGAGTACATTTTTCACAAGTTACTTTCTACTTTTACTCAAGTATATTTGAGGTGAAAAATACTACTCTACTGAGATGTCAGAAATTTGCTACTCGTTACATGAACTTGGCTTTTCCCTTTTGGGAACTGTTGGCGTCATATCTTTCTCTCCCTCTCGGGATCTCTCTCGGCCGCTTTCTCTCTCGCTCTCGTTCTCCCTCTCTTGGTCACTCTCTCTCTCGGGCGCTCTCTCTCTCTCTCTATCTATCTATCTATCTATCTATCTATCTATATATCAATATTCAAAATCAACAAGGGGCATTCCATTACAATTTGAAAAGATAATTTGTCCTATTTTTTTTTACTTTCGCTACTTAAGTAACTTTTTTGTGGAGTACTTCTTTTACTTTTACTTGGGTAACTATTTGGATGACTACTTATTACTTGTACTTGAGTAATATTTTGCTAAGGTAACATACTTTTACTTAAGTCATTTTTATGGCTCCTCTGCCCATATCTGACTGTTTGTTATATATTTCTGTGTATCATGGCGATGTGTAAGAATTAAGGATGTTTGATCAAAGAAAGACTTTTATAGCGAGGAATTTTTTTAGCAGCCGATAAATCGTATTAATCTAGTAATCGTTTCAGCTCTAATAGATATCGAAATACATACTGCTGACCTTGGCACCCTTGAAGAGTTCTTGTTATATACTCATGACTCAAACCGTGAACTCTAATCTTCCCAGTCTTATGACAAACACTGTCGTTGCACAAACACTGTCTGACTACTTCCAGAAATATGCACAGGTTTTGTAGGTAAGCCATCCTGATCCTTCATTATCTGCTATGCGATAACTTATGCAATGAGACTCAAGACTCTTTCCTTCGGGACTGTGTGGCCTAACAGGTCTTATCGAATGATACACAGAAAATAATGCAGATGGAATGTTTGTACAGTCATGGGCGATACTTGTCACATGATCCACCAGTGACAATGAGATTAAACCATTTTGGTGACAACCGCCGGCCGGGCTCCGTGGTTGAGCAATACACCTGATGAGTCAACACAAATAATGGTATTAGAATGCATCTACGCTGATGATACGTCACTATAGAATTTCATAAAACAACCAGGCTAACCACCGCACTGAGGCTCAAAATGAGACTTTTTTTATTTTTAATGAACTCAAAACACATTTTACATTCTAATAAAAATGGCCGAATAATAATGTTAGTATATTTAGTCCAATAGTTGATATTGACGCCTCACTTTCACCTACACATTGTCAATAAAGTCAATTTACTTTAATTACCCATTACTTGTTAATATGTATATCTTTATTCCAGACGCAAGGTCCATATCGACAGGCAGTGGGCACGCACCACCAACAGAGAAAACAAATAGTTAAAAACACAGAAACAAAACAGAAACAACAACAATGCATAAAAAGTTACATCAGCATCACAGTCATAGAGAATCTTATATGGTTAAAAGAATCTGCTGTAATGAGTACCTCCAAAACACTGACCGGTACCTTGTTGAGCTGCATTGCATCAGACCTTTAATAATGTCATTCTCTGAGCGAATGACATTTGAACCTGCTCATGAATCGAAACATCAGGTTTCTCTGAGAAGAGCATGAAAGGTGCCAACACATACATTAACAAACGTTTCTCTTGCACTCTGCCTTTTCAATAGAATTTGTAGCGCATCATTACATGCCACCAGTATTTCTTTTTTCAAACTGCCTTTCTTATAATGAACCCACAGGTGTGCGGTATACTGAGTCAATCACAAATTAACATATATGACCTGCTGATCTGATCTGAAGTCAGTTATAGATGGTAGCACTGTCCAAACATGTCTTCGCACGGGCTAAATTAAGTTAAATTACTGGTTCCAATGCAAAATACATTCACGTGTATTACAAAAAAAATGTAACATCCACAATTGTTATCAATCAATTTCATTTGGGGTCTTAAATGAAAACGCCACTGAAAATGCATACATTCTTCCCTGATGCGTCTATAGCTTCACCCCCTTTTTAGTTTGTGGGGCATTTAGTTTGTGTTAGCATAGTGATGCTCTGTTAGCATCACTATGCTAACAGAGCACTGCTGTGAAGCGACAAAGTCTACAAAGAAATTTGAGTCAGTTTTTTATATGTATATATATATATATATATATATATATATATATATATATATATAGAGAGAGAGAGAGAGAGAGAGAGAGAGAGAGAGAGAGAGAAAGAGAAAGAGAGAAAGAGAAAGAGAGAGAGAGAAAGAGAAAGAGAGAAAGAGAAAGAGAAAGAGAGAAAGAGAGAGAGAGAGAGAGAGAGAAAGAGAAAGAGAGAGAAAGAGATAGATAGATAGATAGATAGATAGATAGATAGATAGATAGATCGATAAAATGTATTATTATTATTTGTTTATTCTATGAAGTAATTCAAAAGGCAGTCGCCTTAAGTGTAAAATATCTGGTTTGAGTTTAAAATGTCCAAATCTGTAAAACAGAAGAAATGAATCTTGTTCGTAAAAATTCCTTTCGGCCGAAGGGTG
>OMKY01252166.1:0-11249 GCA_900302395.1 Bregmaceros cantori | reverse complement strand
ATAGAGAAGGAGAGAGAGGGAGGAGAGGGGGAGAGAGAGGGAGGGAGAGAGGGGAGCGAGGGGGGAGAGAGAAAGAGGGGGGAGATAGAGAGAGGGAGAGGGGGGAGATAGAGAGAGAGAGACGGAGAGGGGCCTTTCCGTCTTCCGTTGCAGAAGCGGCGGGTGCCGATACCGCTCGACTCGCTAGTAGTGGCGGATGCGAGGTCCGACTGAGTCGCTTCGGCTGGTGAGCGGGTGCAGCAAGCGCACAGCGGACACAAAGGATTTGATCCGGCACAGACACTCGTGCAAGTTCTATGGGGGTTTTGATATTGGCAGAACCGCAAACGTCCAACAAACCGCGCTTGAAACAGCGGTGTGACGCAAACACAAAAATGTGCACGTACATACATGCACATGCAATATTTCCACATTATATGCCATTTAAATAGACCCAACACACACACACACACACACACATACATATATATATATATATATATATAGGTCGCCATTATATATATATATATAATGGCGACCATCAATCCTCTATGCCAGTGGTTCACAAACTGCACCGTGGTACGGTGAATACACACTGGTGGTACACGGGATTACATCATAAAAAAATTATTGTTGAGCCGTCGGAGGTGGGACGTGAATCCACGATCTCCACGCAGCGGACCGCGGCCCCACGTACTAAGCCACTCCAGCAATGCTCATACAGTGTAGCATGTACATGGGAGTCTCTGATAATCGCGGTTGTGAGCTGATTAAGGTCGCATTCATTTTCTTAAAGGTTATTTAATAAGTAAACGACTATTTGCAAATTGCATTCGTTAAAACAACATTCTTTGTAAAACTGTATAAAATGGGAAGAGAAAAATGTATATTTCTGTTGGCACTTCGTTAATAATTTGGAATTTGTTGCACTTCTCAAAGAATATAATTAGTATATAATATATTTCAGGAATTCATCTATTTTCACACACCTTTGATGATGAAATAATGTCAATTATCTGAATCACAATTTATATAATTTGTTGCAAAATAAATGCTTGGAACTGTAAAATGAAATGTGTGCCCATGTCAACTAAATATAAATGCAAGTACAGGTACTTTTAATTTTAAAAAGGCGAAATTAAAAGTGCTTTGTTCAGTGTGCTTAACTTGTGGACATATACTTAACCCTTTCAGTACCATCTATCGCTTTTACACAGCAAATGCTTATTGTCAAAGGCAAATGGAATGTTCGGTCGGTCGACATGGTGGTACTGGTAGCCGCTGAATAGTTTCTCAGGTGGGACTTGGGATGAAAAGTTTGAGAACCACTGTTCTATGCTAATACCTCTTTGACTGGTATGTCATTTTGCATAATTAGGATAAAATGTTCCCGTTATGGTAATTGTACAAAACTTTGACAAGTTGTCCCCGGTATTACATAATATGTTCAGACAAAGAGATCTTATGGTGAGCATTATTTATTAGTGCATGTTTTTCCTTTTCAGTACATTTTGTTCATGCAAAAAGAGGCTTGTCGTTGCCAACGACGCATCACTGTCAATGGTACCCACCCTGTAATGCATTGCGGTGTTCTCCCGTGGCCACGCAAACACTCAGTAACAATGAGCAATGACGTCCGCGCGAGTACGGCGACGTCGCATCTCGGCCACCGGTGCGTAAATCTTTCCACGACAAGCCGCGCGACGGCACACACAGAACCAGCTGGCGGTGGCGCTCACGGGAACGGTAGATCAGAACCGTAACAGCCCATGTTTGGGCCTCGTTCACACGTCGTTCCGATGTGAAAACACGTCATTGGGTGCGTGGGAAACAACCCACGGCGCCCATTGTGGTGGTCTGTGAGAGACGGGCCCGCTTCACAAGTTTTCACTGTCTGACCGCCGGCTATGATGGCGGTGCCGGGGCACAGCGGTTTCTGTTCGCTTTTTTTAAGTCACTCACAATTGTCTGGAGACCGACTGCTGTCCACAGGCGCCAGGGCCACCATTTGATTTATTTATTCGTTTAATTATTTTTTCTTTTTTTCCTCCTCTCCGTCCCAATCATCTCCAGGTTTTTGTTTTGCGCCCAAAGCGACGGCGGTGGATCCTCAGAACACGCCAGACCAGACTGGCTCTCAACAATAACTGTTTGCTATTTGTGGTGTGTCCCCCCACCCCCCTTCCCCCCCATCCATCCCGGCCTGGTCTCCTCCCTGTCCACGTTAGATCGAAACAAAATGTTGGCTCAAACCGCAGCATGTCCAACGGCCCATTTCCAAATGCGTCCGTGATGTCAATAAAAAATAACATAATAAACAGAATGTTGTCTCTTTTTTTCCAGATATGGGCATAGTAGCCCTAAAAATTACTTAAGTAAAAGTATTGTTACCTCAGCAAAATATTACTCAAGTAAAAGTTAAAAAAGTACTCCACAAAAAAGTTACTCGAGTAGCAGAAGTACTGAGTAACTGTCTGTAAAAAAGAGAGAGCGAGAGCGCCCGAGAGAGAGAGAGAACAAGAGAGAGAGAGAGACCACGAGAGAAAGCGGCCGAGAGAGAGACCGTGAGAGAGAGAGAGTGACCGAGAGGGAGAGAGATATGACGTCAACATATGTGCCAACGGTTCCCAACGGGTGTCACTAAAGGCCACGTTAATGTAAAGAGTAGTGAATTGCTGACATCTGCTGACGTCGTTTTTTTCACCTCACATTTACTGGAGTAAAATTAGAAAGTAACTTGTGAAAAATGTACTCCAAATGTAAAAAAGTACACAAAAAAACGTTTACGGGGGAAATGCCTTACTGCCCATCTCAATACACAATCCTGGTTGTTATTATCATACCAGGGTGACTGTAGCCTCTGGCTGGACTGGATTCCATGGCTCTGGTCACAGTTAAGACAAGACAACGCGTTCACAGAGTTGCTCCACTAACATGCGCTGGAGCCTGTTGACTGTGGCTGAAATATGTTACACATGGCACTGTAGAAAACAACTAATTCAATCGAGAAGGAGGGAGCAACAACAACATAGCCATGACTATAGACAACATAGCCATGAGTATAGACGAGTATATTGCCTTCTCTCATGCTATACAGCGGCCACAGCACGGATTCAGATTCAGATTCCTTTATTCGCCTCTGAGCACTGCACAGAGGAATTTGACTTGGCAGTTTATAAAATCTTTTCACAATTAAGAACAGAACGCAAAGACAACCAACACGACAACAATGTGCAACAAGAGAGGGAAATAAAGTGCAACAGTTTGACAGTTCAGCCCCTGGATAATGGACCGAGTCATTGTTCAAGAGTCATTGGTGGGGGGGCCAGACTCATTTAGCAGCCTGGCAGCAGAGGGGAAGAAACTGAGTCTGTGGCGTGTTGTAGTGGCCTTTGGAAGGCGCAGCCTTCTCCCAGAGGGAAGCATGGTGAAGAGATCGTGGCCGGGGTGCGAGGGGTCAGCCATAATCTTTTTGGCCCTCCTCAGCGCCCTGGCGTCATGCAGTGCCTTAAGGGAGGGCAGGGGACAACCGATTACCCTCTCCGCGGCACGAATCACCCGCTGTAGCCTGGAGCGATCGGTGGCTGTCTCCGGTCATTTGTTTTTTCAGTTCCTCAGCAGTTGAGACCCACCAAGAAATCTTTTGCTCCCCGAGTCCCATAACTCTGACCGTTCCAGATGAATGTCAAGATAACATAACATCGAATGTTTGATATGTTTGTCAGGGTGTAGCCACTTTAGAGTAAACTTTTTAGCAGCCATGAGGCCAAAATTATTCTAGTTTTATATCTGGGTGCCAGCTGCTGAGGAATGCAATAGATTTAAGTTATTTCTCCATTTTTATGTACAGGATCAGACAGAATCTGGGGAGTTGACTCAGAAATTCAGAAGCCACTACCAGGGGGTCTGCAGGTCCTCGCAGACCTTCAAACGTCCGACAGACTTTGCCGCATCTGGAAGGGGGGGGGGCTTCCGGAGTTGAATTCTGCTTGGTGCAAGGATTACACAGAGATTTCGAAAATCACACCTACTGTTCAAAAGTAAAATCTTTACCTTGCTGTGGGTAATGCTGGGACAGTCTAGAATAATACAAAATACAGTGGTGAGTTTAAAGTGATGGTGATTCTGTGTGTTCAGTTTGAAGCCTTGACTCCGGTCTCTGCTACTCTGGATCTACTGCTGGTGGAGAATGTGGCGGTTAGTCCTGAGACTCTGACAGTCTACAACCACCCAGAGGTCAAGGTAAGTGTAGCTACCAGTAACTAGTATTAGATTAGTGCTACTAGTACTAGATTTATTGTCCAGACCAAAGAGCGCACCTCTCTAAAAGCCACACCCTGACATTTTAAGCCGCAGAATTAGGGGTGTGGCGATTTTGATTTGATCGTCAATCGCGATTTTTGGCCGTCACAATTTGACATTGTGTGTATATGACGGTATTAAGCAATGACGCAGAGCTTGCGTGGCTTAGCTAATTGTACTCTGTAACGTCATTGGCGGCCCGCGTAGCACAGCCACGACTGTGTTCTCGGAATTAACAGTGTCCGACTGCCTGTGTTTTTTGTTGTTGATGGGATGAGGGCAAGTGCTGTTTCTAAGTGGGTTCCAAGGTGGTGATCGCGATCAAATTGTCACGATCACAATTTTTGGGGCCAAGATCATCACGATGGGAAATTTTCAAATCGCCACACTCCTACCCAGAATAGCTGCATAGTTCAAAGTAAGGGAAAAAAGTTGTGGCTTATAGCCCGAATAAATACAGTACTACTAAACTGAGGTAATTAAATGTGCATTCTAGGCAGAGCTCACCCTACGTGAAGGTTCCGGACACTTCTTCATCAACAGCAGCCGTCTGCAGGGCGTGGCAGACGTCAGCCTTCCTGCTGGAGAGACCACTGCTAAGGTATACCAGATACGTGGATACAAAGGTACACTAAATACACATTGTAAGTTGTTGTAACGGACCCTCTGGAATCCTTGAGGAAATAGTGTGAATATCAACTGAATGAAACCGAGTCCGAACCAAAGTGCAAAGCAAATAACTTTCATGGTGTGAAAACACCCTTGTCCCTGTGCAGGTCGTTCCCCTGCGCGCCGGCTCAGTGAAAGTTCTGATCCATGATCTGTGTCTGGCCGGACCTTCAGCACCGACGTCCAGTGTCCTCCACGTCTCCGACATCCTGGAAGTCTACGTTCATGTGGTGGACAAGGTGGGAATCAAACTGATCTCTGCTGTTAACCCGTAGGTGCCCATGACTCATTGGGTCCTTGTGTGTTTTTCTGTTTCATTTGAGCTGCATTTTGGCTGTGATCATGCTCATGGGGGCGTAGGATGTGTTTTTCACTGTACTTAGATATCACAAAGAATTCTTTGTGGAGATCATTTTGCATGAGGACTCATCAAGTCCCTAAAGTGCCTATTTGTTAAAAGCCCAGTCGTTTTTCCACCTGGCATCGTGCCTTGAAGGATTGTTTTTGAGAGTCTTAAGTTGTCTGTACAATTTTAAACGTTTCTTGACTGGATTGTAGATCTTCATATGGTAGATCATTTTATTTTGGCTTTCACTTCTTCGTTGGTGACGTGTTCTCTGTACGAGATGCCGAGGAGCCTGCAGAAACATCTCATGTCTGTGGCCTGAATTCTTCTCTAGTTTTGCCGTTATGTCTCACAAACATACAGAAAGATTGGCGTCACGAGTCTGATCTTCGAGCTGGTGAAAATATTCCTATGCTCTCTGTAGTCTAGTTGTTAACAGCTGTCAGATCAATGGACACCTGACGCTGTATTTCAGGTGGAGATCGGGAAGTCGGTGCGAGCTCACGTGCGTGTCCTGGATGACAAGAAGAGAGCGTTTGCTGCCAAATATTTCAACTTGATGAGTCTGAAGCTCAAGGCGGCCTCCAGCATTGTGGCCTTACAGTGAGTGAAAATATAAAATATTAAATGACATCATTGATAAATGTGAAGTTAATGCAAAACATATAGCAAAACAAAATTATGCTATCAATGAATTGTGATGAGATTGTGTTTGTTTAAGTAGAACCAAAATTTACTATATTTCGAGTGGAGGAGATTCATCTCTTGTAGTAGTTGCTGTGAATATTTTTATACTACAGTGCTGCCCATACTTGTGGACCAACTACCGGCCATGTACTTGTAGTGCTACATTCTAACATACTTGGCTGTGTCCAAAATCGTTCCCCTACTACCTATATAGTACACTCGATGGCAACGGCCGAGATTTTGGGAACTAAAGTCTGTGCCATCAACATTATTATAACATATACAATTATAAAATATATAATTACTTATAAAATTCAGCAGTCATCAGAAAAAGTCAGAAGTACTTACTATTTCTTGCTATCCGTCACTATTTACATTTTTTTTGTAGTTTAGGTAATTTAAAATCTCGCAGTGCATTATGGGTTATATTGCTAGGTTTAGGGTACATCGATCCTCACTACTTTTCGCGGTGCATGGCGGGATACTTTGAGTGCACTATATAGGGTTCATGAAGCAGACACCCCTACAAAATGGACAGAGCCATTGTCTGACACCTTGTACTACATACCAACAATGTTATTGTTACTGTGTCACTTTATTTTACTGTTATTACTGTGTTATTATTGTGTTACAACAATCCCTACTGTGTCCAACCCAAGTTCCATGTGTGTATACTGCTGTCTTGTATCTGCCACAGAGCAGAGGTGTCTGAGGCGGACAGGGCAGTGTTTCTTGTTAAAGGAGTGTCCATCGGTCAGACCAGCATCATGGCCACCGTGCTGGACAAGAACGGACGGCGGATCAGCTCTGCTGGTCAGCCCATAGAGGTAAAACTTGAAGTTACTCACTCGGTGTGGTCACATGTTCTTCTGGGCCAATGGATGGCTGCATTCACTGATACATCCGTCAAGAATTAGTAAAGGGAACGGGTTGCGGAGATTATTGAATCATGTGTTTGCGAGGCACAGATCCACACTAGAACATTGGGGTGTGGAATAGCACAGCAAGCTACCACCATAACTTTTTTTAATAACGCAGTAGGTTTGTGCCATTAAAAAGACTAGTTGAGTGCTTCCCAGTAGCTCAGTTGGTTAGGCAGAGCGCTGGAAAGCACGCATATGCCTCAATGGCGCGGTGAGTCGGTGGTTCGAATTTCGCCACCGACGTATTTCCCGCATGTCTGCCCCCCATCTTCACCTGTTTGCGCTAACCCTAATAAATAAAGCTTGGAAAAAACAGCCTAAAAAAAAAATAGTTGAAAAAAAATCACCTAAACTACCCGACAAACTCGTCGATAGTCTGACTGGATCGACGGTTGATTGACAGTTGATTGATATTATTGACGTTTATTTTCAGGTTTTTCCGCCATTCAAACTCATCCCCAGACAGATGACGTTGCTCATTGGAGCTGTGATTCAGGTAAGAAGTTCCCCATGTCCTCACCTTGAACCGATTAGTGTGGGGCCATCGTTGGCGGAGTGGTCAAAGACGCTGTACCTAAAACGCCGCCCATTCATAGCAATGGCGCTTGTGGTTTCGATCACAGCGTCTGCAGTACCGCGAGTTCAGCTTGTCTACCCCAGATCTGTTCAACCCAGTTTCCCACTAATCCTCAGAGATGGCAAGTAACGAAGTACAGATACTCAAGTACAGTACTTAAGTAAAATGTTCAAGTATCTGTACTTTTAGAAGTACTTTTTTCTGTGATTACTTTTTACTTGTAGTGAGTACATTTTTAACAAAAAATCTGTACTTCTACTCCTTACTTTTACCAAAACAGGCTTGTTACTTCTTTTTTTTTGCATTGACAGGGTAGGATAACGTCTAATATATTAGTCAGTAGGGGGCGCTGATGTACCGAGTGCAGTCCCAGTTAATAAGTGGATTTCATTTCGTCACAAGATATAAGATACGTTAGGCTAGTTGTTAAATTATTCGAACAATAACATTGACAAACTAACGTTGAAAAAAATGCATTTTACATACAGTTTTATTTGTAGTACTTTGTACTTTATACTTTCAAAAATACTTTTGAGTACATTTTAGAGCATGTACTTTTTACTTTCAAAAATACTTTTGAGTACATTCCTGAGCCTATACTTTTTACTTTACTTGAGTAGCTATTTGGATCAGTACTTTGTAGTCTTACTTGAGTTATTTTTTTACAAATGTAATTTACTCTTACTCAAGTAAGTAATCCCGGTACTTTTGCCATCTCTGCTAATCCTAACCAATAAATTATGGAAAAACAGCGCTGATATTGGAAATTGGCGTTGGGGTGTGGAGATCTTGAAGTTGGACTGAAATCTCTCTCATATTGGTCTAAAAAGGTAAAACAATGGCTGTGTCCGAAATCGCTCCCTATTCCCTATATAGTGCACTATATTGGGCACACGCCATTTTCTAGGGGTGTCAGAGTTCTCCATGTACCCTACATAGTGTACTCAAACTATCCCACAATGCACCACGAAAATTAGTGAGCATGGATGTACCCTAGACGATATATAACCTATAATGCATTGCGAGACATTTAAACATGACCTAAGCTACAAAAACCTGGCACGGCGAGAGTCAATAGCGACCGACCATGGCAAATAGTAAATGTAAGTAGTTTTGACTTTTTGTGATGTTTGTAAGTATATATAATGTTATAATTTTGATGGCGCCGACTCGAATGTCCGAAATCTCCGCCGTTGCTGTTGAATGCACTATAATTGAGTGCACTATATAGGGAGTAGGGGATAGGGAACGATTTTGGACACCGCCAATGTTTTAAGTGCCTACTATGTCTGACCCCCATGTGTGTAACTGCTACCGTATACAATGTAGCGAATTAAGTTGATTTCCTGCTCTGGATCTTCCTTTCTGTACGAACTAATGAATCTGTCATCTTTAATCCAACTAATCTTCAAAGTTTTGATCCGAGTGGTGCGGGTACCAAACTGACGAGGATGCCTTGTCTTGCAGATCACTTCAGAGGGCGGCCCCCAGCCCCAGTCCAACATCCTGTTCTCTATGGACCGGGACAACATCGCCTCAGTGGGCGTGGCCGGGCACGTAAAGGGCGTGGCCGTGGGGAAGGTGACGGTTGTCGGTCTGGTGCAGGCGGTGGACGCAGAGTCCGGGAACCTGGTGGCTGTGTCTCAGGTCCACGTTCGTTTCTATATCCACACAATAACACTTGTGTCAAACAAGTGCATTGAAATATAGTCTAATTTATATTTATAGCCAGAACCAACAAATCATCCACGCATCGCACACTGGTACATTGGTTCTGGGCAAATCACGCAGACGCCGCCCGTATACGGGCTGACCAATTGAATTATTCGAATCGAGACTTGGGCGGAGTTCGGTATGGGCGACCGGAGATGTGAGTTTGGTTGTCACGAGTCCACGGCACTTGTTCCACCTACTGCGCTGTGACTGGATAACACGATTTGATTGACCCTTTTTTTTATTTCGACACTTTTTGACCCTGGTTTTACCAGACCCAATGATCGTTCTAATCGCATGCGATGCATGGGCGATTTGTTGGATCTGGTTTGCCAGGCTACTATATTTCAGTGCACTGACTTGAATTGTCTACGCATCGCACACGACTAGACAGTTCTGTACCATCTCAAATCAAACAGCTCAGTTTTGCTTTTTCATGACGCATTCAGGCGGTGACTCGATTCAAGATGGACGGCGCCCTATCTCTTCCTCTCTGTTTGTGAAGAATTAATAACGCCGTGGTCGATATTATTATTATTATTTATTTAAATGTTTTTTCCAGCCCATTCAGGCTGTTTTTTTCCAAGCTTTATTTATTAGGGTTAGTGGAAACAGGTGAAGATGGGGGGTAGACATGCGGGAAATACGTCGGTGGTGGGATTCGAACCACCGACTAGCCTAACCGACTGAGCTACTGGGCAGCACGATATTATTAATATTAATTATACATTAATATACATAATATAATTATTTTAGCTCCGCAAGTCTCTGCCGGCATGCGCCTTCCCTTCCACCTTTTGGATCGGATACTTATAGCGTTAAAAGGATTTATCCGCTCTAACGCCAACCATTCCTCGTCAAGTGGCAACTCGAACACCGCTGGCACGAGTGGTTATTTCGAGTATTTGTGCCACCAAAACAAGCGGCCACCAAATCCGGTGGAAACACACCATTAGGCTGCCATCTGCTAGCGATTGATAGCATATTGCCATGAATAAATCAAGAATAGAAGAATTTTAACCGACAATCGTACACAAATCTTGCTCTCTGCCTGTTCGTCCATATAATGTCTGCCAAGCCATGACGTCACCGCTCAACAGCCCTATTGTATCCCACACTTGTGTGGGACAAGGTCATAATTATATTCGGACGTTTGGAGCCGTTGTCCTTGAGCTAAGAGGACTACTAGAATGATCCTCTGTCTGTGTGTTGTAGGATCAAGTGGAGGTTGAAGTCGTTCAGCTGGCTGGCATCAGGATCAGAGCGCCCATCACCAGACTAAAGTCTGGAACACAGGTTAGTGTTTCATCAAGTCCAGGGTCACTGGGGTGTTTAATATATCTGGGCTACAACTGTCAATTCTATGTCTTCCCTCCTGACCTGCTGAAGTCACTGAATACCCCTCCGTATGAATGTAATCATTTCATTATGATTGTGGAATTATATTTATATAATTTACTTATTTTTACTAATTTTTATTACTTATTTGTGATTATGTGTTAATGTATAGTTATTGTGTGGTTCAATCTTAACGTGTTAAATGTTAGCATGTTAACTGCTGTACATTATATTGAGTGAGTGCTACAGTCGCTCCTCCTTTTGTTATATGGTGAGTGCTACAGCCACTAGAGCTGCACGATTTTGGAAAAAATGAAAATCGTCGATTAACCCCTCCAAATTACGATTTTAGATTCGATTTCGATTTTTTTTCATATATGTACGCTTGTTTCTAGTAAGATACGTCCTGCAATGACCATAAATTGCCGGCAAGGGGTACTGTGCTCTATTCTCGCTTGTAGATGTGCAGACACCGTTAAACTACTCAATTACAAACTGATTTAAATATATTCTAGTACAAAATGTAAAACAAGCATTCGTTAAAAGATAAATGGAGAGGTTCACATCACAGATCAGCATTTGTTTCTTCTTAAAATAGATGAATGCAGTGCAACATTGTAGGTGTATTGTGAGTGCAACTTTTAACGTTCGCTAGCGAACTCCTCGCCGCGGGCGGCATGGGGGATCGCAGACCGCACTGTTTAAACTCCCATGC